>JACJUY010001413.1:25328-106516 GCA_014220935.1 Platorchestia sp. MABIK | reverse complement strand
CATGAAAATCGATTTATTTTGAGTTTTTGTACCTAAGTTCGAAGTTTGTTCAAAGTAAAAAAAAACACCCTGTATACACTGTACAAAGCCTAGCACAGAAAACATGAGTGAACTGATGACGAGTTCATGTTTGATGTGATAAATTTGTGCCAGTGGCTTTCAAGCTCATGCATGTTTTCTGTGCACTCGCTTTGCACAGTAGAGCTCATTTTCAGAGAAGGAAATTATGCTCTGAGTTTTGCTGGGAAGTATCCTACAGGCCACTGCCGAGAACTGTAGTGAAACAGTCTTTGTGTTCACTGCAAGAGTGAAAGTTTGGCATCATTGGAAGTGTAAGCTCGTATGCTCGTAGTTGAAGTGTGAAATGAAACCTTCCCGCTCAATAAGCACGTAAATTCGACATAAAACAAATATTATTCTCTCCTTAGTAATTTACCTAGCCATAGAGTTTTGGTTTTTGATCAAAGTTACTGCACTGAATTTCATTTTTTGTATGGAGCTACTTTTAAAATTGAGACTATTGAAATTTTATTGTACCTTTTTCCTATTCAGGTTTCGTGAAACGCCTGACGTGTTTCATTGCTGCGCCTGTTTCAAACGTTTGGTGAATATAACCTGTATAACTGTAAGTTTTCTCCCTCGTATTCAACCCCTGCATCGAATTCCGCGTTTATATCGTATTCTTCTCATGCGCGGACGTTGAACAGTTCCCCTTTGAGAGGTAAAGGCTTTGTAGTGTTCATATCGCAATGGGTCGACGGACAAAATATCTCTCATCAATTTGAAGACTTTTGATGCACCTATAATATCGTTTTGTATGTCTTTGAAGTATAAATATCAAATTCGAACTTACATCCCTGAGTGCACGGTGTAGTAGCGGAATGTGGGGCTTAGAAGTTTCATGTCCAAGAAGTCGTCCTGCAGGCGCACCAGATGAGCGCCCTCTGCCGTACACCTGAAGTGCAGTTTGCGGTCCATTAACGCAAAGACTAAACTGAACAACTAACGAACGCAGCAAATCTTGCTGGCAATGCTTCTGATTTAGCATATTTGACGCAAAAGTTCAAAAACTTTTCTTCGGAAAACACACTGTTTATGAAGAGAAATCGAAATATAAAACCTGTAAAAATGCATCGAGCAGTGACTAGTTCCCATAATTTGTACATTAAATTAGGAATTTTTGTGCTTCTCACCGATGTCCTAGGAGACACAGCAAAATTTTTCTCCGGAAGTTGTTAGTCATCAGAGATGCGTTTCACATGCAACTTTGGAACATCGGACATTTGTATTGATCTGTGACAAGTTATTTTTGATACAGATATAAAAGTTTTTTCGAATCTTGAAATACTCATTTCCGTGACGAGAAATTTCAGAACAAATTCTTTCTCACAAATGGATTGTAGCCAGGACTCAAAGGTAGGTAAGTTTTGAGTTGGAAACGATTGCATAGAGCTATTTTTATCAGTATACGCCATTTCCACCGGTGTTTCATTGACGCACTTGTAATTCATAACGGAATTCTCTCGGTTTTGAATTCCTTGTTTCGTAATGTCACAACTCATTAAGCGGGCAAAGTGAAGTGCACGCATCTCGGAGAGGTAAACGACAAAAAGTGAATGACGAATAAGCAAAGGAAATATCCGTACAGGAGGTCGGTTTCATAGTCCGTCAGCCTCCTCCATGAGAGAGAAATTAAGTTCGAAACCACCGTCGGCATTTGCGCAGATAAGCGCTGTAATTCCTGCGTAACGTAATTCAGAGCAGTACGGTTCTCTAGATCTAAAGGGAAAGTTGCCATACTTACGAGTAGTATCTATTCTTTATGCAGAAGAGTATTTATTTGGCCAATTTAACATTGATGCAGTTATTGTTTGACTTGAGCTAGAGCAAAAGATTGTTTGGTTCCTGGTTTATTTCGTTTACGGAATATACGCGGAAGAAAAACGCAATGACCATTTGTTGTCATTGACAAAAGTATGAATTTGAAGAGAGACGTTTGTTTCACAATATCAATAATAAAGGTAAGAAAATGATGATGCTCTGGAAGTAGAATTATTCAATAGCTCATAGAAATGAATTTCACGCGTGTTAAGTGCTACTGAATCGTTAAATGAAACATAGAAAAAAAAAATGATATTGTACGTAAAAGAAGGAAGAACTAACCGATATGCGGAGTTCAGAAAGTTTAACGCCTCTTTCTGGTGGTAAGCCCTGTAGCATTCGTCAGTCTTGTTGCTCTCGGTGTACTCGTCCTCGCAGCCAACTGTGAGGCGAGGGGGTGAGTACATCGTGATATAATAATACACATGGGAGAAAGCATTTCCTAATTAATGAGTTCGTTAGCAGATCCAAGATAAGTTCGTTCGAAAAGGTGCAGGAAAGTCTTGAACTGGTTGAAGACCAGTTCTTAACCATTATGTTCTTTACCGACAAAGAGATTTTCACAATTGATAGAGCTTTTAACATATGTAACGGTTGCTGGATTGCCTCCCCAAACGCTGACGTTTAATTCACGAAGACCACGGAGAAACCAACTAGCGTCGTTGTTTCGAGAGAGCGTAACGTCTTACCTGCGCTTTAGCGGGCAACGAAAAAGTGAATGCTTAATTCTACTGTAAAGCCTTGCAAACATGAATCATTCCATGGTTAAAGGCCATGGCTTCAAAAAAGAAGTTCATTTTCCAACATGACTCGGCCCCGCCCACACTGTGAGCAACGATTTACTCAAGAAGTTCGGTGTATGAATGAGGGAGAAAAACTTCGGGCCTTTCAACAAGCCTGACCTAAACCAGTTGGATTATCGTTTTTGAACGCAAATTTTTGAGCCCTATAACCGCAGTTCCGCCCTTGAGAAGGAGATCAAGAAGAACCTGGAGTCATTGGAAACGGCAGAAGTTATCCGCACCGTATCCTGGTTATGATCGTGTAGGAGCCGTCATCATGAGTAAAGGCGGTCAGATTGAACAAAAATTTGATTCGCGTGGTCTGCTAAATTAACTGCTAAGATTTCAAAGTATTATGTTAATTTTTCTTCGAATTTTTTATATTTAAGCACAGAATGGGAAATTGTAGGGATTTTCATCTAAATGACCTTGTCTCTACTTGCTACAAGTACCTATAATTATACAGTTAATGTAGCATATGCAATACGCACACATATTACCATCTAATGTTTCATACGTGCTATTACGTTAATTAAGAAGGGTGATTTTTATATTTTGAGGCCGTAAAAAGCTTTCACTGATTTTCCCAATACCGGATGGATTAAAAAAAATAGAGCATAATGCAATCCTAGGTAATAATAGTTTAATTTTGATTGTGCTTTGAATACAATATCCATTAAAATCCATTACGATATCGTGGGATTTATTAAAGATTCTTTTCGGACCCAAATTTAAAAATCACCCTGTATATGCTGGAATAAGGTTTTTACCACAACTATTTATGTTTTTACGAGATTACACAGCAATACAACTCCAGCAAAGCCTTGTATGCTAACAAGAACATCAGAGACATTTAAGTATACAAAATGATGATTTGAAACAAAAATAACACGTCTAGAGGTAAAAGATTTACACGCTTTTAACGTACAAGTGCAAGGTAGAGTGAGATTTCTGTCCCAGCGTGGACGAGTCTCATTCAAGCAAATGGCGGTGCCCTCGAATGTTCGGTTTTTGAAAGCTTTTCCTTCCATCTGGAAATCCCCGATGCACTTGTACGTTATATTTGCTCCTGGAAGCTTGAATTTGTCGAAACGCAGGAACTGTGTAGTTAAAGCCCAAGGACTTGACTCGACATCTCCGTTGACCATGTTTGGGCAGGTGGTGCCTGCAACGATTAAAATGGCTTTGTGTGACTAAATACAAAAAAAGAAAGGGAAGAAAAGTAGAAAAGACAATTAGAAATTTTCACACAAACTTTCATTTAAAAAGGAGATAAAATACAGTAGGAAAGAAAAATAATATAAGAGAAGTAGAGAGAAACTAAACAGAATAAAAAACAATATCAAAGACAATGAAGGAAGACAGAAAGAACAAATTCATGCTAACTTATTTATTTACTCTACGAGCGAGTTAGAAAATTGCGTCTGGCTGGAAATTGACCTGAAAGCCGCTGCGGACACCGCTACCTATGCCTCCTTTATCCCCAGCCTGCCCTTACACGTGGTAATATAGCAATCACGTCGCTCTAGTGATCTGAAGGTGGTGGCAGTTTCAAATAGAATCCAGCGACAGTAAATATGTTTCTCCGTAAAATTTGCATCAAAACTTCTGTGATGTTGCGTATGAGTGATCAAACGCTACACAATAGTGCGTAAAGATATGTAACTTTCAAACGTACACAACTAACCTCAATGAGTTTTTGCATTTTGATTCATAAACGCTAAAATGAGAGAATCACGGTCGTCCTGCAGAGCCTTTTGTTCGTTTGTGGAACTGAGCCAGACGTTTCCACACCCGAAAATTTCTGACACTCTCGTGTCATTTGGAAACAGTAAGAAGAGAATTGTGTTAAGTAGCCCAATTTTTTGTAATTCTCAGGCTCTAGTGGCAATATAAAGACCCCCAACGTTGCTGATATTGCTAGAAAGTGCGTGAATTCAATATTTTCTTTGTTTAAAGTGTTTCATTTGATGGCGGTAACTAACGCCGGGCAGAATCAAGCTCGACTACTTACTGCTGTGTAAAAAATAATTTCGGGATAAAGACTCTTTTGAAAGAAAGAAAAAAAAAAAGAAAAACAATACTCAAATGACAAAAATATCACTGCTCAGCTCCTAAGATTGTCCAAAGCGCGGTCAGTTCCGTTCCTCGGGAAATCAGAGATAGAATGGAGCTAACTTAGTTCCACTCATTGATGCATCACAAATAGCAAGAACCTCAGTTCACTAGGGTAACGTCATGATTGCTTTGAGCAGGCCTGCAAAATGCTGAAGGCATTGCCGCTAGTCGCAGCCGGCGCCTGGACGTCGTGCTGGAGGCAAACCTAAACTTCGAGTAGAGCACACGAGCACATTTTAATTTTGTATCTGCTCATTTTTAGCTGATTTGTTATCCTTTACATTACGTTGGAAAGTATTACATTTATTTTTAACATCATGTGCGTCTTGCATCTGTACATAGTTCTTCTGTGATTGACAATGATGCGCAATTTCATGTAAATTGAAAATTTCCGAAGTATCATTTTATTAAATTTTAAAGCATTTTTTTAAAAGTTACTACCTTTACATTGAAAGAACTTTTACAACTTAAATCTGTTACAGGATCTGAATTCTAAGGATCTAATTGGTTGATGAAATTTTTAGTTGAGAAAAATTATACTCCATCTCATACACTTTGAGGAAAACTACTAACAGAGAAAACATTCTTAGAAATTGGAAATAATTCCTTCAACTTGTTAGTAAGATTTAGTGTTTAATTCTCTCATCACCCACCAATGTGGAAGGAAAAACTTGCATGCATGCATTTTTCGAAGAACTAGGGAACGTTACGCTTACGGGAGGACCAGGCTTTGAGCAAGAAATATCCTGGTTCGAGTCCAGTCCATTCTACTGCATTGTACTACACAAAACTAGCAGCTCCTCTGATGACTATAAACGGAAAAGACGAATAGAAGCTAGAGGTTTTAAGGGAAACCCATCTATTCAGTGAGTTTGTACTTCATTTCCGTGCGCCTTGGATGAGGAATGTGTAAACCATTGTAATTATAACGCGATTGTAGAAATAGAACGATCAGACATAGCATGCAGCTTTAGTACGAGTAGTTCCAGTAACATTCTTGATGGCGTGTGTAATTAACTAGAAATTTGCTTTACCTTAACTGATGCAGTAATTAATAATTATTTTAAGTATTTAGACGTGTAAGTCCAATAATACAAAGGTTGTATAAACTTACTCTCATCAATAGACTTAGGTCGAATTACAATCCACGCTTCTTTGATGTCCGTCACAGAGCCCCACAACAGCTGCCTGTCGAAACCATCCTCTACCATAAGGAAAGACTGCAACAGAAATTTGTTACTTTATAACGAGAGCAATTAGCGCATACAATTTTAGCACCACTAATAGATGATATAAAATAATTTATTTTCTTGACATAGCAAATCGCACAGGCTTGTATAACAAATGGAAAAGTTAGTCATTTATAGAATAAATGCCTGCAGTAAGCTTTAATCAGGCTAATATGTCAGTAATCAATGGAGCTGTTTAAAAATCCACGTGAATTAACTGCTACAGAAAGCATACTCCTTTTTTGTTAACTATGAGCGCCTTCGTTGTAGCATCATCTTTCGAAAACCAAGGCGTCCACCAGTCCATGATGAAGTCCACACCGAGGCTGTGGCAGAGAGCATCGCCTGGAAAAAGTAGAAAGGGTTCATGCTAATTGATCATAGCCGGCAATGCTGCATTGCATAGGCAAATATTTGAATATTACCCTCGGTGCCAAACCTTTAAGATTGAGGCTTGATTGAAGCCAGATGAAAGCTATTAGCTATTCGCTGAAGGACAGTGAATATGCCAATGTCTGACAAAAAACAAGTTTTTAACTATTGACAAAGAAGATATAAAGAAACATCGTTTGATTAAATTTTTGGTTTATACTTCCAGATTAATTCCCTTTACCAAATTGAAAAATAAAGAACAGTAAAAGTTCTACAACGCTTAAAATAAGCTTTGAATTTCTACTGCAGAGTGTTTTTCATTTGTTGGGACACGATTATGCGTGGTGAAGAAAAACACGTGTCTCCCATTGTTCTCTACAGGGGTCAACAATTGTCAACGAAGAATTACGTGAAAGTACATGGATGATAGATCAAAATATTATTCGAGTGTTGCACAGCTACCCTCTAGAACATGTAGTGCTGTAGTTTCGCTTTATGGCAACGATATGAGTGTATTTCAGTGTGCCCTGAAAAGTGTCTAAAATTTTATTGAAGCACAACTCATTTTCAACGCAAGACTTGGAGCAGTTAGATTTTTGAACAATAAAAAAATCATGATGTAATTTCCACTAGGGTCAGGAGTAAAATGCGACCATGAACTCCTAGTAAGGTCTGGAGAATGCTGACGTAGCACCCAGTCGGCCTGAGAAAAACCAAGAAAATAACATCGGACACGGAGTGACGATAACTGCTTGAACATTTATCGAAAATTAACGGCTAGGCTCGTGTTGCGATGGGTTGACGAATTTTGAATTAAATTATCCGAAAAGTTTGTTTCCAAATATCCTTAATATTATGTGCAGTTATATGAGATCCAACGTATTTACTAAACGGAAAAAATATATAAGCTGTCTGATAGGTGCTCTGTCGACGAAACCATCTCCGTCTCCCACAGAAGTCATCCACAAATAAAGCGATGCGTTAGCAGGAATGTTGACAATAGAATTCAGTCTTTTCTATTTTAAAGGATTTCATTAGCATTTTGAATTGAATTACTAACCGGCGTTTCCATGGTAATTGCCGATGGAGAGCAGCTTGTAGTCTGGCCCCGGCCCAATGGTGACGTTGTCGTAGTACGCCATCAGCCATTCCTTGTTATTGCCCACTCTCAACGCGACCTGTTTTGATTTGACTCCACATAGTTTATGTTTTTCATCACTTGCAAATGAACTTTTCTGGAAATGCTGTGACCACCACTAGCTAGTTTTATAAAGTTACGGATAGCATGTGCATGTGCTGTTTCTAATGTTTAAAAGAACTTAGGCAACATTTTTATCGCTCATTTCAAAGATCATTCCCAGTTTACCATATCAGGTGACATTCTTTAACAATAGCGTGACAGAAAGTCCCTATTTTAAGTTCATCCAGTATGCTCGTGGTTGAAACACAAAAAAATGTTTCATTTGTTTACCAAATATTCAATTAGACGTTGAAAAAGTTACAGCACAAAGAGTAGCATCTTCCGAACGAGTGTTACAGAAACTTTAGACTGTGCTGAGTAAATACTAATTGCTTTCAAAGGCACCAGCAAAAGTCTAATGGTGTTCATTCACTGCTACGAAATAAAGAATTTATATGAAATTCTTACTTTCTCATATCTGGCCTTGAAAAATAAGAGCATGCACAGGGTTGGAGAAAATAATTCTTTAAAAATTCATGCTTATTTTAGAAACGAATCCTGACAAAAGAAAATGGTAGATATGTTTGAAACGGAGAATACAAACGTATCGCAATCCTCTACGGTAGTATAAGATGGGAGCACAAAATGTCAGCTCTTCTTGAGCATTACAGTCGACTTGAGCAGTTCAATATGTTAACTTCAAGGTAATCAGATAAGCTAAATTAGTTTAAGCCTCCCTAACCGCAACATAGGCATTCCAAAGAGAGAACTATGTACGGACTTGAGGGAACGCGAAATCTATGCATGAGGTACATAAAAACATTAAGTTGAAAGGGAGGTTTTTGAAACAAGATGGAAATTGAAGAAGAAAGCTGTAGGTGCTAAAAAACAGGACAGCAGTGAAACTAAAAATGATGGTCAGTAACAAAACAAAAACCTATTTTATTTGAATACAAAAACAGGCGTTCTTAACATTTAGCTCAGGACCTCACAATTTCCCAAAGTGAGTGCTAATTCCCATGGACACAATTGTTGTATTCGCCTGAGCGGACTTGCATGTAATTTATAGAACATTTCAGCTAAACTGTCATAGTTCTAATCTGTCTCAGAGAACCCTGAAGATAAGGACGACTACTTGAAACAAACGTAAATGTAATCGTCGCCATATTTTTGAATGTACGTCAATTTCAGCGCATAACCGCAGCATGATCCACTCATTAAACAGATTTATTAATTGATGCAAACGTCTCTCATGCGACACCTACCGCCATGACCACCGCTGCCTCCGAGTCATTCCCAGGGTGCGTTAGGGCCCTCCAGTTCTCAATCCCTGCCAGAAGACAATTGCAAGCATGAAAAAAATAGGTAACCTTAATACAATTTTCCAATCTTCAGAAATAGAACAATGTTGAATTCATGTTCCGAACAACGCGCAATTCTTTGAATAATTCAGCAGATTTAAAATAAATGCAGTATCGAAATGTCTCTTCATTTGCTTAGCAATAATAAGAGGTATTTGAATATAAAAAATTCTCCCTCCGGTCGAAAATATTTGCTACACATGGAGCAAAAAGTGTTTTGAGTACAGTAGGCGATCGTGCACTGTATGTTGAACACAAATTTTAACCTTTAACAAATAATATGTACTGTATTGGTTTGTATAATTTTGTTTTTCCTTTTCCAGATAATATTTAAAAGTTCTTAAATCACCCGCAGGATATGGGAAATAAAGGCAATACTAATAGAAAGTGCACAAGTGTATAACAGACAACAAAGGATTCGACAGATTCTGACAGAAAAGCAGAATAGCAGGCACAAAGAGATCTGCAATTTTAATTGAGAGATCTGCAACCCCTCTGTTATTTCAACTAAATCCCATCCCATTAACAAAAAAAGCCCGACGTAGCGTTGATGCATTAATTGAAGCAGTAACAGATTGCATTGAGGAATTACAGAGATCAACATCGAACAACATTTTCCTAACTTTGCAGCAGTCAATAGAACAGATTATTTTGACTGACAGTGGCAACAAGTACAAGCTTCAACATCTGTCGAAAGTGTAACTAGAAAGACAAGAAACTCTTGAAAATGAACCTCATAAGATGTAGCACAACTCGAGGACTGACAATAATAATTACAGCATTTCTAGGACTCCGAAGAAAAAAAGCTTTTTGCTCTAAAATACTCGTAATTTGTATTATTTTCTGAGGCATTACGTAATAAAATAACCAATGCTTGCATTTCCTACCGAAGAAAGGTCTTACAGTGAAATATAAAAACGATCGAGTATATTTTAAAGTAACAACCCCTCGCACCTTGAGAACACACATGCGCACTCAAGCGTACAATCGTTCCATGACACATTAATCGTATGAGGCATACCAGAGCAAATCAAATTCGTGTAGAACCATAACAGACGTTTTCTTCTCAACTATAGCAAAGTTACGCTCCACCAAAATGATGGTGCGCTAGGTTGATGCCTTCCATGAAGCGCAGATCAATCAAACACATGGACCACTCGCACCAACCCGAAACTAACGTAACATTACACGCACAGAAAAGAAATGTGGGTGACTTTAACTTTCAGCTATTAAGGCAGAGTTCCCACCGATTAAACGTGAATTGGAGGACTCGGATGGGTCCGCGAACTGATCATGCACTAGCGTCCAGCCTCCGCCAGCGGTCGATTGCTGACAGCTCGCCTGGTACGACGGTAATGGTATTCAGTTTCAAGATTATCTAGGACAGGGCGCAAATGCACCTAATGAAAATCAAAATGCACAATTTATCTCTTCAATAAAAGAAATGAAAAACCACCTTCTTCAAAAAGTTGAAACAGATAATCAACATGTTGGTTTCTGAAAATTGATTGGCATAAAGATTTTTATAACTAATGTGTATAAAAACCACAACAGGTGTTCTAATATCCAAGACAGGACGAAATCTACTAAGAAAAAACTGCAAAATTGTACTCTCTTTGTCTGTTATAATAATCAAGTTAAAAAAATATGACATGGCTTTAAACACTCTATGGAACAGATGTAAAGGAAAACATTGAGACACTGATGCAGAGATACTTTGAACGACATGGTTTTCATCTTATTACAGTGTCAGGACATCACTATTAGCTCATTTTTTAGGCAACTTGAAAGTTTTGACCTTTGGATTGAGGTTAACAGTACAAGTAAGTAAAGGAAGGCATGTTCCCCAGAATATTTCAGCTGAAAAATAAACTTATCGCGAACAAGAAAATCAATTAAACAGAGAAATGCATGGGATTAAAGTACAGTGGAGAGCAAAGTAATACAACACGTGGATTAAATCGCTCGATTTCACATTTCTAGGCCACGTACATTAATGAAAATTAGACTATACATGAACAATACTATAAAAAGGTTGATAATATTTCTAAACCCCACAAATATTTAATGAAAAATATATAGGAACATCATAATGAATATGCGAACAAAATTTCACGACACATTTCAAGAAATACACACATTTATACTTCGTTGCATAGCCGTGATTATTAATTATGGCTTCGAGACGTGTAGAGTGTTCACCACCAGCCTTTTACATGTTTCAGGTGTAATCTTATTCCATTCTACAATGCAAATTTCTTTGAGTTCAGTGATGTAATTGGGACTTCTCTTCTGAATCTTCAATTTCAGTTCCCTCCACAAGTTTTCGATCGGATTCACGTCCGACGATTGACTTGAGCATTCTAAAATGTTTATCGTCTTCATCCTCAACCCTTCTTGTTGCAAGGTACATCCACGTTTCAATTTTAACAAACGAGCTGAAGGTAGGAGTTGCTTTTCCAATATTTTACGATATTTCCAGCCAATCATGGTTCCTGTCATGATGTGAAGTTTACCTACCCTTGATGAGCAGAAACATCCTCACACCATGATTGAACCACCTCCAAACTTAACAGTGAGTAAGGTGCACTTTGGTTTATACTCTTTGTTTTGTGGCCTCCAAACATGGTTTGTGCTGTTTCTCCCACATAGTTCAACTTCACTATACTTGTTGCTATGTATTTTTTCTACTAAATATTTGTGGGTTTTAGATATATTGTTAACTTTTTTATATTATTGTTTAAATACAGTCTAATTTTTGTAATTGTACGTGGTTTAGAAATGTGGAATCTGGCGATTTAATGAACGTGTTGTATTATATTGCCCCCGCTGTATAACTGATGTTCTCCAATCATACCGTCAAGCCCAAAGACACACAAAAACCCTGGATGACCAGAGAAATTATTTTCAACATGTGAAAATGACAGGCTTTCTTGATTTTACACCGTGAAAAAAATTCTCCCTTAAATGTATCGAAGATTTAAAAATTATGTTACTGGTCAAGTTAGAGTTTTGAGAAAAACTTTCAGGGAAAAATTCACTCAGTTCATAAATGATGCAAAAAAATGTGAGGTCTTTTCGATCCTGTTCAGAGACCGAGAAATAGTTCCTAAAGCTGTCGAAAACTATTGTACATTTTAGCATATGGTTTCACCGTGAGAAAGATATGACAGAAATATACATTAATCCCATTGATAATATAAGAAATAATAGCGCTCAAACATAAAAACTTATCCTACAAGCCACTCGCGCTACCTTGCAGACTTAAATCCGAACCACTCTTTTTACCCCGCTCCAGTAGAAGTTACCGAGGATTCTAACTACATTAAGTACCAATGAAAAATCATGCGGGAAAAATAGATTGATCTTCAAAATTTAAAATACATTGCTCTTTTAGTTTCACTCATTTTTTCTAATATTATAAACGAATTCTTTTCTTTTGGCCCCTCCATAATGTAGAAAAATCACAAGAGATCTCTAATCTTCAAAGCTATGACAAAACTTGCGTCTGTAACTATTAACCAATTTCTACTCTGCTGATCATTAGTACGGTTTTCGAAAAATAGTATATTTTAAAGTATGCTCTCCTCTATAGCGTAATTCTACCATCAATGACAAGCAAGATAGTTTTCGATTCCAAAAAATAACTATTAAAGTCATTCTAAATCATCTACAATTTCTATTTGGAAATATTGATGGGGAAAACCTGGTACTCTCCATTTACCTTGACTTGAAAATCATCTGATTGTATAGATCCCAGCACACATTGGCCTAAGCTATACCAATATGGCATAAAAGGTCTTGCTCACTTACAAATGGTGTAAATCCTAAAACACACACTATACATAAACAACTTGTAGAAAAAGATAATTTTTTAGAGCAGCAAAACAAACCCATGGAGTCCCTCAAGGTTCTATTTTCGGGCGTCATCTATTTTCTACATTTCCGGCATATATTATGAAATCAGTGTTATTTCAATTCATACCGTTTGCTTGTGAAAGCACATCATCAAATTTCCTTCCCAAAATTACTATGACCATCGATAAATAAATATAAAGGAATTAAACTGCATTTCACTGTGGCTTATGTCAAATACAATCAGCATTGAGATCAACAACGCCAATCTTTAAAATTTTTCTTTTGTGAAAAAACACACTCCAATAGCATTATAATAAACGGGGGGAGAGATCAAGAGGCTGATACCTGCAAATTCCTGGGAGTGATACCAGATGGAAATTTGACCTTCAAGAATCATATAAATAATGAACGCACAGAGCTGTCTAAATTCATTTTAATTTTGCCAAAGTCAAACATGTTTTGTCAAGAGAAGCGCTAAAAATCCTTCCCAGTGCACTTATCCATCCGCACATTCAATACGGCATTGAAACCTGGCATTACTCAGACGAAAACAAAACTGACAGAAAGTTCACATAGCAAAAAAGGGTAATTTGAGCTTTCTTCAACTGGGAGTACAACGCCCACGCAAAAAATTCATTTAAAAGCTTAAAATACTGAGACTGCCTGATTACTGCCTCATTCTCTTTGAAGTTTAACGAACAAAATACTTTTCAGTCACGAAAATTCTTACTTTCGACATCAAATTTACTTTCAAACTGACTACCAAGACTACTTGACGAAAAGTTAAAGTAGCTCATTCCCCTTATAACTCAAAGGCCAGACGGCAAAATAGCTTTTTTTCGCCTTTTCTGAAGTTTCATTCCTTTTGATGTTTGAATTACAAACCCCACCCCAAACTCGGCTTTTAAAAATAGGTGTGAGACATCCATGCTCACAAGTTACTAGACTAATGATGTATAAATAATGCTAAAATAAATAACGGAAGAAAACTAAAATAAAGATACATTTCAACACACTATCCTTCTCCATGAAAAATGAAAAGGATAAACCTCTAACTATGAAGCTAGCAATAAAAACAACGAGACATCTGATGAGGAAAAGCGCTGACTAGAATAACAAAATGCATTTCATCTCAGCTTGTGACTGGCATATTTGTCTCTTATGATTAACTAGCTTTAGAAAAGCAAATGACTATCGTTAGTTAGTTACCATTGTTTACTGCTGAGTGTGTTCATTTTTTGATACGTTGCCTTGAAAACCTCGTAGATCACATGACCGACACTTCTAAAAATGTTTTGCAAAATATTGAGTATATTCTTGTGTCCTCATGTAACACTGTATAAGCTAAGGAGTAAACGAAATTTTGCAGTTTTTTAAATTATGGGGAAAAAATAAAATAAAACTGTAATCTAATTTTATGACAAATGACGCGAAACGACCATGACTGCAACGTCATGATTTCTATAAGCAGGCGCGGAGATGTGAGAGGCAATATTATTGTACTCGTCTGGAGTAAAGAATATTGCACAGTAGGTATGAATTCGCGTCTCCAGATAGCTAGAGGGAACACGAACTGTCCGAGGAACAAAATTATGTGAATGATTCTACTGCGATTTTGAGCTCGATGCCAATTTTCTTGCGCTTACCTGCACCCCATGGCTCTTCGGGTCGTCAGAAGGAAAAATATTGTACTCTCCGTCACCTTTCAGCCCGATCTTCAGCAGGTCACCACAGTGCCGGTTAACAGGGCAAGCTGTAAGTGACAACAGAAAGTTTAGACTTCAAATTTGAAATCAAACGCGGCTCTTATTTCCTTAATAAGTTTTCTAAAAAATAATTGGTACAGCGCTTGAACGATATAGCGTCATATCTGCATTGTGATAGTGAGCGTGATTTTTCCCCATCATTGTCATCTGGGCTGGCATTAATGTATTAAATAAATTAAAATGGACCGGCAATCCAAGTTCAAACGCAAACCCTGATTCCCAAAATGAAAAACACACGAGTTTTGCGACTTACCAAGGGAATTTGAAATTTTTCCTTCCTAAAAAATAAAATCAGCTAAGGTATAGTGAAAATTTAAGCGAAAACAGAAATATGATTCCATTAGTAGGTTTATCAAGCATTGACTTCATTTCAGAAATCCATTAAATCTGCCGTCTCGTTAGAGTTCACAAAAATTATTAAACAGACGAACTCAGAGTATAAAAATCTTTAACAAATCTCATCCCATGCGGCAAATGATTAGTCCCAGTTAATCAGAACTTAAATCAAACATCGTATGAGATGAATAATTTGGATTAATTTTCATGTTTAAAATTAGACATTTGCTTGAAAGATGTTGCCAAATGCGAGGGTTAACTGTATATTGAGGGAAACAATTCAGGATGGTGTCACGAAAGTCTATCATTGGCTCTAAGTCAGGCAAATCAGTAATGATTGAACAACTCTCTAGCGTTGAGATAGACACTTCGATTTTCTAGTTTATTAAGTATAAATAATAACTTGTTTTATGTTAAAACTTAGATATATACAAAAATAAAAATGAAATATGATTAAGAGAGATAGGTCATTATTCACATTTTTAACCCTCAAATTTACATCTCGTCGTTGCTGCGACCAATGATTATGGAAAATAATATTGGAGGAAAACAGTTTTGAAAAGTTTTTGGCTTGAGTTGTAATTTTTCAGTTCTATCCATAAATTGGCAATAAATTAGATTAACATAGCTCTGAGCTGCATTGAAAACGATTTTATTCATCGTTTTCATGACGAAATAGAGACACAATTGATAATTTTCGAAGTACAGTCCTTTTCATAGCAAAATAAAGAAGTCAGAAAGCAGAGCAAAATTTTCCTCCTCACGTTTGTTGCAGAGATCAGGAATATCCGTCCAGTTGCTGTTAGTTGTGCACCTGCTCGAGCGACTGGCCGCCCCTGACATGAAGCTGAAGCCTTCACTGCAAACAAACTCAGCAGATGCACCATTTTCGTCCACTTTTGAATTTTTTATGGTTTTCGGATCCAAAGCAGGGCAGCTGCTCTTTGTTGCACCTGAGGAAAATCGAACATGCTGAAACGCAGGAGTTCTCACGATGTAGGTAATCTAGTTAGTTTAGTTTCCAGATTATTTATCAAAGGATTATAACAATTAGAGCTTTGGTTTGTGAATGGATGGAAGTTATTTCACACACCATGTAGCATTAGATAAAGCTATGATGTTGAGAAAATTGCGAACACTGCCAGCGTTACTTCATTTGATTTAGTTTACGCAATTCCGGTTTTAAAACAACATTTGAAACAGAATTTTCAACACTGAATTTAATTATATAAAAGTTTTTTCCACATAAATAAAAAGCTATTATCTCTGCTGAAGATGATACCCAGAATTGCCTTCTCTTGTTCAGTGCTGGAAGCGATGTTCTTTCATTTCTTGAATTGAGCAACTCGGATGCGGGAAGTCAACATCCCGAGTGAGGCAAGAACTAAGTGATCTATAGACGTGACATCAGAACGAAGTAGCACTACTTTTAAATTATGTCAATTTTAGAAAATTGAAACCGTTTCCCAATATATGATGACGTGGACAATATCAACAGAGTGTCACGGTGGGCTCGAAAACATTGTTTCACCCCCATGAGCGAACGAATGTTCGCACCTTTCCTCTCTCCCTCCATCATCTTGAAGTTAAAAAACGTTGTACTCACTATTGCCACCAATCTGCTGATGCGAGTTTCTAATGCTAGTCAAGACAGTCACGAGAATGAGAGGGAGAGCGATCTCCTTGCAGCCCTTCATTTTTACGTCAGCCGAAAGTAGTCAGATCCACGCATAATCTGAAAAAAATTGAGATCAATTACTTGGACAAAAAATGCATCACGTCTAAGTTTTTGCGTAATTATTTTGGTACTCAAGTGCACTGCAGTGCCGCATATTTAAATTCTGCATGTAATGGCGATACTCCCGCAGAAAACATTCCTGGTGACATCGGAACGCAAAAATCTTTCAAGATCTCTTGCAGCAATGGCAGAGACAGAAATGTCCGATGTCTTCAATTGCAACAGACGCTTAGAGAATATCAGTTACCAAAATATCTAGACAAATATTGTGCACGACATGACATCAAGCATACTTTTCCATTATAATGACTATCATTATTATACGAACAGACCGAAGACGTACCTACATTGACAAGCCTCAGAAGGATAAATTTCATTTCAGTGAGCCATGAAACCATGACACATATTGCAAGGTCTAAGACACTAAGATAGAGTCTTGGCTTGCAGAGTTCACTGAGCTCAACATACAACCACAATGATTAATATTTGTGAACACGGGAAGGTTCGGTTATAAAATTATTTTGTCCTCATTTTAGATTTCAAATGCAATCTTAGTCTAACAGAGAGTATAGTTGGGCAGCTGAAGTCACAGATCCCCCAGTGAAAAAGTTTGACGGGAATGCTACTTTCTACGAAGAGACTACAAGCCACTTAGGGACTCGCATAGCTAACCACAGCAAGGTTTCTGTCCGTGCTTATAGGATATCTGCCATTAGTTTACAAAACAATATTAGAAGCCCCTCCTTTCGGACTGTTGGCCTAATTTGTAAAACTAATTTCAAAGTCACAACTCAGAGCAATAAGTCGGATGTCAGTTCTTTCAATATTTTCAAATTGTCAACGATCTGCGTAAAAATGTTTTCTGATGACACTGTTAAAATTCATTTTCATTGCTATCATTCATATTGAACAGCGGCCAACGCTTAGGGGATGCTTAACCCCATTATCAAAGTCATGCTCATGTGAGAAGCGAAACCCTGAACAAAACTGCTGCTGCTCGTTTTGTTCTCAGTTATAAGCTCTCCACGCGTTACTTGGATGATGGTGATAGGTTACACGAAAACGTTAGCCAGTGCTTGACATAAATGATAACAATTGAAATAGATGTTAACGAAGTTATCATTTCACAAAGGCGTTCCAAAGAGAGGAAGGAGAAAAGAACCATTATGGAGTTAAGGGAACGCAGAATTTATGTACAAGGTGCATAGAAACAGTAAGTTGAGAAAGAAGTATGTGAAACAAGATCAAAGTTGGAGAAGAAAATGGTAAATACTGAAAAACAGGACGGCAGTGAATTGAAAAAAGATGGTCCGGAACAAAATACAAAACCTATTGTATTTCAACAAACGGGAGGCCTACCTAACCTTTAGCTTGGGACCTCGCACATTACCCTTGGAAGTGCTAATTTCTATATATGCAATAATTGGATCCCACTGAAGGGACCGGCTATGACAACTATAATAATTTTGAAGCCCTGTTCTTCTGAAGCACAAAAGTTCTTTTTCCCTGTAGGCAATTTGGTTCCTATATAAATTATAATATCTGAAAATGAAAGAAGGTTATATGCCTTTGTTGATAGTACGGCGGTGTTACTCATCGATTGTTCTCAGTTCTCGTTCTAAAGCAAAAAACGGAAATAGAAGATAAGTGCAATACTTATGGCTTTCTCTACTGCATTGTCGTGAGAAGTTTCGTAATCTTCAAGGACTTCACACCTCAGGTCAGTAATCATGTAATTGAATTCCTATTCTGACCTTTACCAGACGCAAAGCTAGGCTTTGGAAAGTTGCAGTATTTATAAGTTTTACAGTAAGCCCTAATACCAGTTGGACAGAAACAAAAACACATGGACAGAATCATTGAGGTGATTACTAGGATTGCTCTCATTTCAGAGCAAGAATTGCAAAATTGATAAAAGAGGTCGAAAAACAATGCAAAATAGGTAATATCAGTACAATAAAACCAAGCATTTGAATAATGAGCAACTAATCGTACAAACATCACACGTCTGGCGGAATTTAGCTTTTGACGAAAAAACAATCTTAGTCGATGTGGAGAACGAATGATCATCCCTAAGAATTAAAAAAAACATTCAGAAAAAAACAATCTCAAACATCTCCTCTCCGTGTACATTCAGTAACGAATTTATGTTAAATGAAATATCTTGTCGTATTTATGTAGTTTATTGTTCAGGTTCCCTTCAGTAGTTAACTACACCTCAATAATAGCGAGTGATGTAGGTCATTTCTATTCACACAAACATGAAACAAGATGAGTGCGTGAAGATATAACTATAGGACATCACGCGCACATTAATGGAAAACTCATATATGAGCACCTCAGCAACATTGTGAAGTTTGAACATTACTAATTTTAGCTTTTAATTCCCTTAGTTTATGTGAGGACTCGAGAGGAAATTTATCCCGAAGTCTAGAGGAAGACGATATCTTTTGGTGCGTCTTGCGGACGCTAATGAAGAATTATAGAGGCCGTAGAAGATAGGGCTAACAGAACACGGTATTGTTAACTAGGCAAAACTGAGATAAACTGCGTGAGCATGACATGCCAAAATTATAATCACTACATAGTATTTAGAGAACGACTGACGTAGTTATGCAGTGCTTTCGAAAGGCATTGAAAATGTATTCTTATTCATTGAAGCTTACAAAAAAAATTAATAACCTTTAAAATGATAATTTAAATCGTTATAATTCTCGAAAAATATATCTATCTACCTCAAATTATAAGTTTAAAGCCAATAGACTATTTGTAAATTTCAAGGGCATCGTACATATCTATTCTATGGCAATTATTTGAAGTCGATCAGCAAATGCGACTCTGTACCAAGCGCTACGGGGAATTGCGCCCCAAGCTCACCTGAGAGAAACACAGATGGACCACGAGAGCTCCCAAACCGACCTGCAGCGCAGCTGCAACTCAAGTGACACTGTGACCGTAGCGGGAGGCGGTGGCTGGCTATTGGTCACGGTAGAAAAAACGAGGTAGGGTCAAACCAGTCTTTTTTTATCGAACGAGTGGTAATGCTAACGTCAAGGCAACAAACCAATAGCAGCCCTCATATTGCATCTGACAACACTGCTAGCTCCAAATCTCGCAGCCCTATTGGCCTGAAGATATGTCGCAATGGTGACGTCATGAAGTTTGTTTGAAATAAAGCCGTTCTATTGGCTAGCCGAACAAGAGGAGGTATATTTACCTCCATAGAAATGACCCTAACTTGTTTCCTCTACCGTGCTATTGGTCCGGCCCCGTGGGTCCGGCTGCCTGGCGACGCTGCGGTCAACAACTTCAGTATCCAGGGGCAGCAGGACTGGGCTTCTATGATTGGACAACGAGCTTGCTGAATACCAGGGGGAAAACTGCATAGCTTGTTTGTAACTTTAGTTAACAGCTGGATTGTAACACCATTATACAGTTGATGTTTTGTTCAATCTGAAGCTCAAAACAGAAACGTAGCTCATTGAATTGAGCAATAAAGGTTTTGATATATTCGCAATATCTGCATTGTACCGTTAGGCTTAACACGCCTTTTTTGAATGTGCTCACACTAAGTGCGTGTCTGCCAAAATCCTAGAATCTCAGAGCTCTCAGCTTCATTTCAAACAAGACACAAACCCGTTCTTAGTTTTGGAACATTTCGGCTCATGGCGACCGTCATTTCATATAGGATGCAAAATTAATAAAGAGAGAAGAAGAATTTTCACCTTTTCCGTGAAGCATTTTTCATTCGCTCTGTTAACGCTTCAGAGTACTCAAACATCGTATGAAATTATTTATACTTCACAGAGAACTCTCAGTAGTCTTCTTCAAAACATTCAAGCGTGATAAATGAAAGACGAGTATAACATAAGCCCTCATGTTTTCGTCGCCTTCACAAGTACGAAAGATTACTAGAGTTAAAACGGAGGTTTTTACCGTGTAAAGTTCTCGGTACAGTAAAAAATTATTGAAAAAATGGTCGGATTTTCATAATTCGCACTCAATAATTGGAACTCATCAATGAATGACAAATATTTCGGCCTCATGCTGTAGAAATCTGTCTGATAAACTATCACAAGCTGCAAGATAGTTCTAAATGAACATACTATAAGTTTCAAATTCTGACAGTACCAACACAACAGTTTCCCATTTTTCCTGTTTAAGTTCCCTCGCCTGAAAATTTTGCATTGAGCAAGTTTCTGCAAATGCTACACACCAAACAGGGCTCTTTTCCATTGAGTGGAAAGCCAAATTCGCACGAACTGAAGCAAGAAAGACAATTGTGTCAGCCATCGATCGTAGCGTGTCTGTCGCAACCGTGCTTCGGCCTCATCAAGTCTACACAGGCGTCTTAAATAGGTGGCTTCCTCTATCATGGTCATCCTCAGTCATGGTCTTGCTCAGTCTTGGTCTTCCTCTATCATGGTCATCCTCAGTCATGGTCTTCCTCAGTCTTGGTTTTCCTCAGTCATGGTCTTCCTCAGTCATGGTCATCCTCAGTCATGGTCTTCTTCAGCCATGGTCTTCCTCAGCCATAGTCTTCCTCAGTCATGGTCTTCCTCAGTCATGGTCTTCCCCAGTCATGGTCTTCCTCAGTCATGGTCTTCCTCAGTCATGGTCTTCCTCAGTCATGGTCTTCCTCAGTCATGGTCATTCTTCGTCAATACCATCCTGTCATTCTCATCCTTCGTCATGGATTTCCTCTGCATTGTCATCCTCGTTCATCTTCATGCTTGGTCAAGCCCATCGTCGGTCATGACAATCCTCGATCGTGGTTATCTTCGTTCACAGCAAAATTCCAGCACTGACCAAGAGCGGGCTCCAAGTATCATAGAATAGAAAACAAAAAACGATAGGCCCAGGAAGAAAGAGGAACACAACAGGTGAATTAGAGTACAAGCGCAGTGTTGAAGGTGAAAATTCTATATCGTCTCAGTCAGGAGGCATGAGATGATCTTGGGTATATTAACCCTTTGGGTACTGACGGTTACTCTAATGCCAAGATGGCTAGTGCTTCCAGTTCAGGGCATCTTACATAAGTTTAAAGAAATTTAACCAGTGAGGGAATATTTTGAAAGTAATAATAAAATTAGAAAATAAACAGCATTCATTAAACTATTTTTTTAGACATTCCAGAAGTCTGCTTCCGTAAATTACCATTGATTACCTCCAAGTTCACGCCGAAGAGTCCGTGGAACAAATTCAATCCTCTTTCTATTTAACTTGAGCAAGTTTTTTCTGACCTTTGTCCGTTTTCTGAAAAGTTAAGGCAAAAACTTATAAATTAATTCTTCGAAAATTCAAAAACTTTATTTTCAAAATCAAAAATTGCTAATGCCAATCATAGAGCTTTAAAGATTCATAATTTTTTGAATTAAAATAAATAAGTAGGCACTTGCTTAACAAAAAACACCCACATCAGGGCAATTTCAGTGATATTTCAGGGTACTGACGACTTTTTCCCCTGGATATTTTTCATTAAACCATTTGAATTTCATTACTCAGAGGGTTAACACTTGACTTGAGTGATGCTGAGGGGCCGCTGGTCAAGACATGGAGGTTGAAAAACTGAGATTTGAGCACAGTTTTCTCCAATTTTTTTCGTATCTCTACATGTCTGACTCAGCGAATTTCGTACTGGTGTTGCGCTCATTTAATCTTATAAAGATAGTTCCACTACTCAAAAAATTCTACCAAGTAATTAAGTTCGCAGGGGAAAACTGCTCTTTCAAGTTTTCGTTCTGTACTCGACAATCTTTAGAACCAACTCCATTTTCAATGAGACACGACAGGGTGACGCAGCTCTATGTGATGTGGAACAAGAGCACAGCGAAGTTAAAGTGAATAAATGAAGAGAGAACGACGAGTAAGTGTTCGCGTTTGTATACCAGAAGATCATTCCGTTGTCATGGGTTTACGGCTCTATTGGCATGACCTTTCAAATTTAATTTCCAGTAACATTTATTCAGGCCGAATTTCCTAATCCTGTTCTTAACCCAGCAATTTGAATTAGGGTCAATGCTTAAAATTATCTGACTCAAAAGTAGCTAAATGGTCAATAATAACTGCCCATCCTGCAATGAGACCAACCCCTTGGAGAATAATTCCGAAAGCTGAATAACGTCCTGGTAAATTTTCTACCCATACCCATGCTCACTTGATTGGTTAGGTAGGAGCTTTAAAATCACTTGTACGTAAAAAAAGTTCACTAATTTTCTATTATCACAGTCATCAATCAATCGTGAGATCAATTTTCGGCTAACAATGTACAAAAGTTTCAGTTCTACCTTGTTCTCGCCGTTATTTACTGGAGATCAGTTGTAGACGGACGAACTGGATGCCGAGAGTACAAGTTTGTGGGTAAACAATTTTTGTGTCTTTACTGTTTATGACTACGCTACTCATTTTGTTCTAAAACCCAGAACCTGGACTGTTTTGTTTGACACATTCAAAGACAAAGGGGATTTAGAGGTGTTCAAAGAAGTTTTTTGCAATTGAAACATTTTGTTAAATGCGGAAAAGTTGTGGCTAAGCAAAAGATTGGCTAAAGTTGGGGTGAAGTTTATCCCACTGAAAAATTCGGGGTCAGAAAATATGCTGATGAGCAGCGCCTAATTGCAGCCAGTTCGCAGAGTGTGGCTTGCTTCAGTCCAGCAGCCAATGAATGGGTCGATGCGCACGCTTCATAAATACGACGCTGAATGTTGATTAGCGTATATTAGCACGTTCACCCGAGTATTGGGCCGTGTGTGTGCCATTCGTTAAATTGCTCATTCACGCACCGGTATAAAAGAATGGCATTTCATCTGATTGGCTATTTTTTTAAGAAAAATAACTATTATCATACAAAGTAAAATGTTATAGCGCAATTGCATTTTCAGATTTCTTAGGAAGGATAAAAATGTATTCGAGCAGTAAAGTCGATTTCTCAATTCTGCCACTTACAACCTATCCTAACCAGCTGTTAAGAACCGCAGAAACGCGGTGAACGTCTTAAACGCCGCTCAAGCGTATCTCAGAGGTCGATCATATCAGCAGAAAATAGTGGAAAATTCAGGTTTTTGTCTTTTGTATTAATGTTCAACACAATTTCTTTATCTATGCTGGCATTTATAAAATGGACCTTTTTTCGAAACGAAAGAAACATTTTTTCCAATATTAAATAAACCGATCTCCGTTGTTGAATTTAAACATTCCATGTATTAAACTCGACAAAAAACTTTTATACTGCCACTCTATTTTTTGATTATTGAGGAGATAACTCCAGTACTCTTTTTGTTTCACGCATACAATTGAGCTATTTCTGACAATATTCTAGTTAATTTATGTCGATGGTATTTCATTGATTTTCGGAAGTCCCCATACATATTTTTTCTTCTGCTTCTCAGTCTCACGATTTATTTTTGTTTAAAACTATTGACGTCGTAAATGAAGTTATTGGAAAATAATTAGCATCTACTACATAAGCGCTTGAAACTTCTTATTTATTATCAAAAGTACATTCATCTGTTAGTTGAATATTTGTGCGGCAGTGGCTCGCCTCCGAAGCAATGTTGCAACAATAATTCGAAGTTTAATGCACGAGCACATGCCATTGAAAATAGAGAGAATTAATGCTCCTATATAGTCTTCTAAAATGCTCAGTAGTTCGAACAGCACTGGAGTCCAACGCTAATCTAAGGACACACTAGATTCCATGATCATACGAGCTCGTCCTGTAGAAGTCACTGCACGAAAACATAGGACAGGAAGGCTTTGTTGCGATGGTGTTCATATGGGTATTGCACTTATTACTTTTCCAGCGGTGCTTCAATGAGTGAGTAATCCAATAAGAACACTTAATGAGTTGTTGTGGACTCATTAACCACACACAGTCAACACCTTAAGAACACGAAACTCATAATTCTGCAAAGTCAGGCAAAAATCAGATCACTGGAAATAAAGAATATTGAAACGGAAATCATCAGTTTGCAGAGGAGGAATGCCATCCCTTCCATGGAAGATAAGTAAATGGTTATTATAGGCAGAACAATCATCTAGGGCATTTTAAAATGTTTAAATGATTCTTACCTTTCACGCACTTCTGATATTCAGACTCTCTGACTTCTGAAATAAGACTCTCGTAAACTTCTAACTAACTTTTGCTCTCGTGCTAGAATGCAACGAATTTTTAGGTAATGCCAAACGTAGATCAAATTTTAATGTATTGCTGACAAAAGTTCTATTTATGTAAATAAACTAATAAATTGAAAGCAGTTTGAGCTAAACTGTGAATTCTGCATTCAATAAAAATGATTACATTGAATTATGGCAGAAAACATTTGTTTGGTCTTGTGATGCTGTTAAAAAATGCATCAAATCGCGAAAAAAAATATACAAGTGGTGCTTATCAGAAATACTATAGTGAAGGATCTGAGTCTCCTAATTAATTCTTCCGTGGTTTGGTTACGATTTGGAAAGGAGTAACTTCTTGCGAAAATAAGCTAAAAACAGAATTTCAAGTTTGTGCACAACTGCAATCGAAGTAGGGAAGAAATTCATGAATCCAGCGTCCACGGAAGCTGTTATAAAATGTAGCATTTATTGATCTTCATACGACCCGAGTACCTTATCAGCAGTAAAAGTGATTGGTTTCTCAATTACTCACTGATTCTGCTGCATTTTGCTGACCTGCTCGGATCTATGTAGTGTCAATTTTTATCGGGTCTAGTCGTGCTCAGAATACAGGCTCTGAATTGAGCTTTTCATAATTTAGCGGATAATCAGAAGACGCTCTCGGTAAATTTCTGCGTAGTAGAATATCCTCATTTGTGCTCTTCACATTAGATAGAATTTCATAGAAGCTAGGTATATGAGTACAATTTGGTGAACGATTTGCTAGTTGATTTTGCCTTGAGCTGGTCTGGCACAACCCAATTCCAACTGACTATACCACGCCCTCTTATAATGCCTCATCGATTTATGGGCAACACGAAACCATTAAATCTAAGAAAAGAGGGAGGAGCAAAGAGAATTTGCTAGTTAAGGTCTTTCGCACTTGACTCGCATATCAAGTTGTCTCAAGCTTGATTTTTTACTCAAGTTATCTTGCTTTTGACTTGCCACTCAAGTCATCCTGTTCTTGACCTGCTACTCAAGGCTTCTTGCTCATACTTGTTACTCAAGGCTTCTTGCTCATACTTGCTACTCAAGGCTTCTTGCTCATACTTGCTACTCAAGGCTTCTTGCTCATACTTGCTACTCAAGGCTTCTTGCTCATACTTGCTACTCAAAGCTTCTTGCTCATACTTGCTACTCAAGGCTTCTTGCTCATGATTTTCTACTCAAGTTGTCTTGCTCATGATTGCCACTCAGTTTTCTCACTATTGACTACTTCACGATTTCCTCGTATGAGCCTTGCTCCACACGTTGTCTCGCTTTCGATTTGCTCTACATGTTGTCTCGCAGTTGACTTCCAGCTCGCGTTGTGTATCTCTAAAATGACACAGTTATTGAATAAATTATAGTTTTCGAGGCGAATTTCAATCCAATGAGTTGAAGGCAATGAGGATTAACAAAATGAGGGAACGATAACTTGGGTCCGAAAACTTACATGAGGATGTCAGTATAAAGATGCCTGTAAGTTCTCGTAATTTCGTTTGTCAATACTTGCGTACAACATATTTCTCGTTCACATGAATTGACACGTAGAGCTTAGCAGAGTGGTATCTTAAACGAATTAATCAGCAAAACAACTTCAAATGATTCGGTGGTGCTAGATGTTAATACACGTATTAGCATCTCGTGCACAAATGCAAATACGAGTGAGCTGCAAATAACTTTTGTTTTTACGCGTGAGCTGTATTTACAGTACTTAAAGTTCAATGTTGAAAGTTTATGTGCGCAGGTATGGGTGCACATCGAAAAATGAATGTATGCATGGTGCCAGAAGCGAAAGAACCGAGAAGCGGCTTTCTTTCCACATATGAGCCTCTTTCCTACGAACTAAAATTAGAGTAATAAACTCAATATACGGTTGTTCTAAGAATTTTGCCGAAATGTGTGAGGGGTTCTATTTATTTAAGTATCGTGAACATTTTAGCGTTCCATCTTTGATAACACAGGCGTGACCTCGTGTGTTATATGTTAACTATTTTGAGAAGTTGACATTGTACACGAAAGGGTTTGATATTTAGCTCACGTGGAGGTAGAGTGCTTGTTTCGCCAAGGTTTAAAGTGTCTCATCTAGCACACTAGCTCTCTACCAATTCTTTATCGTTATCTCGATTCAGAATCATTTCGTCACTTTATCTCCTGCTCTCTATCAACTACCTTTATCTCTATCAGTTTGCTCTTGTTCTGTATCTCTAGTCTTTTTCACTTAGTGTTCAATATGAAACTGAAAAGTCACGAATTTTCGTTTGGGTATTTTGACCCATTCCTTGCTGAGTTTAGCCTTCAGAGCCTCCAAACTTTTGTGATGGTTTACCGAAATTTTGTTCTCAAGAATGGACCAGAGACTGAAGTCGAGAGGATTTAAATCTGATGATGAGGGAGGCCATTCCTCTTTGAATATGATATGAAGCACATTGGTTGAAAGTCACTCCATACCCTTTCTTAGCCCTGTGGAAGGGTGTCGAATGTTGTGGAAAAGACCATGGGCGTTTTTGCAAGTGTCTTTTTACCCAGAGTAGCAAACATCCTTCAAGAATGTCATTTCGATCATTTTCTAGGTTAAGTTTTACCTCCAGGTCCGTAAAAATCAACGGGCTTCTACCAGATACGGTAGCAAGGGCCTACATCATTTCTTGCAGTGGGTAGCTGGAAGCTCCGCATGGGGGTCTCAGCCACCACATTTAAAACTCAGCCCTTCCCGGCCTCCATCAGCAATTGCTAACTTGATCAAAATTATTCAAACTACCATAGTTTGTGTACGGATTTCAGTTCTGCTACTAAATCGTAAGTAAAGCATCTGGGATGAATAAGGGGGGATATTAGGGTGAATGATTTACGAGCCGGCACATAGAGGCAGAGACGTGCCACACATGACGTCAACTGGCAGGTTAGAGACGTATTGATCTCTATCCTAGTCCTAGGGAATTGAACGGCGTTTTATGCCAGCATCAAATGAAACGTTACCTCTAAATTACAACTATGCCGCCACACGGCGGTAGCAAAAACGATATCTTATACAGAAATGGTGAACTGGGGAACATCGAATACACTGATGAAACGCCCCTGCAACGTCTTAGGAGGAGAAATGTCATAGATAATAATAATAATAATTAGAATGATAGTAACACTTATCCTGTCTTGGAGTAACTAAACTTCAACCTCACTATCTCGAGAGAAAACTAGATCATTCTATAGAAGTTGAAGTGCTGCCTTACGTCTAACTGCTTCTCGTCACTGAACACAAGATTGGGCAGCTTGCCATGGTATCATATTTGAATTTCACCGAAGACCATGCGGCAATGTGTAAAGTAAAACGCAATTTGACAAACAAAACATGTGCTATCTGCAATTTTTTTGGGTGTACTTCATGCTCTGCAACAATCACAACTGAAGTCATTTGCAAGAAATCCTAAAATTTCTGTAAAGTTGTAATATGGTATTCTATTGGGCAGAATGTTGTTATATTTCAAAATCCCTTACATTTTGTTGACCTTTTAAAACTTCCAATTATGTCAAGTAATTATTAATTAGCTATTACTGCTTTAATTCACACAAATTTTGGCAATGAACAACCGTTTTGATTTTTTCGTCATTCATACAGTTCATTAAAAGGGAAACTTCGATATTATATGTTTTGCTACTCTCCTAAGTTCATTATCAATAGAAAACATATGAGGGTTCATTTTTGATACAATCGGCCTGTGTATAGGAATAGTTAATTCCGGCCGTTCTAGTGTTAAAAAACTAATTTTTTTATTTTCATGCATTTAAAAAAAACAATTTATAAATTTTATGCATCAAGTTTATTTTAAATAAATACTTTTTCTTTCTTTCTTCTTGTCCTATTTCTTCAAAAAGACCTTAGTTTATGTGGTACTCTTAGTCTAAATACAGTGCCACAGAATTTACTCATGAACGCGATGGAAAATAATGGTTCGTTTGAATAATTGCACATTTAATCCTTATGTAAATACTTTCGGTTGATGTGATGAGCAGCAGTCACCATTCTTAATCTAGATGATACAGTTTAGCTTATATTTTTTCAAAAGTCAGTTAACAATTATGTAGTGAAATATTTTGGGACCAAATACTAATCATTGTGTTAAATAAACTGAGTTAAATTCTAAGCGTGATGCAAGTTTGGTGAAATTTGGTGTAAATTTTCTTGTAACCACCGATTTTTCAATTTTTATTGTCTATTGCCAATGCGTTTTGAATTAAATATTTTTTCACAATTTCGAGCGTAAGACTTATTTATAAGCCCTGGAAAAGTGTATCAGTCAATGTGATCAGAGATGTGCCAAATGATTGGCGAAAGTGTTAGCCTTTGTCCGACCATTCCGCTCAGTTTCCTGGGTCCTGTCGTGCTGTGTGACGAAGTTCAATTATCGCAGTGTTGGAGCTCATAAATACTGTAGTTTGCACAAATCTTATCATTTGTAATCAATCTACAGTTGACAATCAATATCAATCGATCAATCTTATCAATTGACGAAAAACTTTTGAAGCCATCCATCTCAAGGTGAGTAGCTATAATCCACAACTAAGCCAATTGATTAATTTTACCGTCGATATTTCGACTAAATCTAGGACAATATTGCCAGTAAATCTGGCTTACTGATATTTCCAGTAAATCTGGCTTACTGATATTTCCAGTAAATCTGGCCTGCTGCTGGCAAAAAAATCCTTTACGCGTGTAGCTGAGGGAATGCAGATTCCTGGATGATGAATGGCTAACGGGTTTCTGTACACTACAATAAACTTTCAAGAATAATCTTAGATGCTTTATTCAAGAATTTTAATTCAGGAATTGTTAGTAAAATAGGTTTTGTCTCAAAGTGCCCGTTTTCTGGAAGAACCGTGGTTGAAATTGTGTGCTATGGGCTTGCAACTTCAGTTAACATCAATTTGCAGCCGCAATTCCGGGTTTCCAGAATATTGGTGGCAGCCGCACAAGCTCAAGGGGAACTTTTTTTTGACGCAGTGAAAAATTGCCGCTGGAACTCACGCAAATTTGCGCATGCGCTGTAGAGGTCAGCGCAGTAACGTTCGCGTGGGGGCAGGTCGCCGTAGTGCCAATTTAGTACCACCGAGGCTGCCGAGTGACTGCGCAAATGTGAGGCTCTTATGGTAAAATATGCACGCTGTAGCAGTGGACATTGTTGTGCGAAGCTAGCGAGTAGCTGCGCAAAACTGATCCGGTTTACGCAGGATATTTACGCTGTAGCGGTTAAGTGGACGCTGTTGTGCCGCTGCTACCGTGTAGCTGCGTAAATTTAAGCCGCTTTACGCAGAATATTTACGATAAAAGCAGCTGCTGTGGTGAAGTGGACGTTATTGCGCCAAGGCTGCCAGCTAAGTAATGAAGGCTGGCGGAGGCCTGCCTACTCACGGGGCAATTTTTGTTGCGGTTGTCTCTGTCATGCTCTCCGCCGCCCGGCCTCCGTGCTGCCGTGATTGAAGAAAAGCCGCACTATTTATTTTTTTAAACAACATTCGGAAGGAAACTTGTACTTTAACTTGAATTAATTTTATTTTCAGACTTGCGATTGGAAAAAATGAACGAATTGAAAATGGGAAATTTCGACGAAAAAGTTTCCCTCTCGCGTAAAATGATGCAATTTCTTTGCTTAGAATGAAACAAATCAGAAAATCTTTTGAACAAAGAGCTGATGACGAGGCGATAAAATTCCTGCTCGAAGCTTACTCTGTATCCCGAAAATTATTTTCTGCTTTACTCTGTTCATTATCTTCCCGCTCCTTGTGACCAGCGTTGCCTATTAGTTTTGAGCGGTCGCCTTCACGGGGAAAATGCACAAGAAAAACAATGCACAAGAAAAACATGTGACAATTTGATTGGAATACGACATCGGTTCTGCACCGTCGATTTTGTATTCTAAAGTAGTACATCACACGACCTGAAGATTTCATCCTGGTATAATCTGTAGCATGAATTACTCGGCGTCTTCAATATGCACATGAGACTGTTTTTGAGGTGCTCTCTTATCTTCAAGTGTACTCAAGATAAGGTGTACTCTCATCTCGGATGAGGAGAACACGTCTGGCGGAAATGAGCAACACTTGGTAAGGTCGGTGGTAATTTATTTTATCAAAATACAGGATTCATCCTTAACTTAGCATGACAGTTTGAGTTATTGACAGACATAAGCTATGTACAAAAGTTAACAAAAACAGCCTAGATTGCGATGTGAGAGCCAATTTAAAGTAGCTGAAGGGATAACTAAATCGTGAAATCTGACGATTTTATTCCGAGATTTTCACGAGTCATAAATGAACACTAAATTATAATTCCTCGGAACTAGAAGACGAATGGCTTGTAGTACAGAAATTGTAACATAAAAAGCTCTATTATTTGCAAGGTACAAAGGTGCTGCTGAAGAGCTCCAACAATAAATATCTCAGCTGCTATATATGCTACGGGCAGGCATACGGCATTAATACATAATACTACTAGAACACTACATTTCTTACTACACTAACCTTCATATACATAGTGGAAGCACCGATATTTATTATTATCCTCTTTAGTAAACCAAGAGTATAACAGAGTAGAGATCTCAGTAAATTTACAACTCAGAAATGAAATCATTTCTTCATAAGGAGATCAGCCTAAAGCTGGTCGCAGCGCACTGTAGTCAGTCCAAATAATTGGTCCAATTATCTTTACTACTTTCTGGAAACTCGCTTCGCTGAAGGCTAAAATAACTGGCTTCATGCGAAAGAAGTACAACGGGATCAATGTAATTGTACGGAATTTTGGAGCAAATTTACCAGGAAGATTTACATTGAATCACGCTCGATTGACCTCCTCATCAAGTCCAGCACGTTTGCAAATTCATAGAAAACACTGAGAAGTGTGATCAAAGTCGGACTCCAGAGGACCACGTGCGCCGAACACAGTTACAGAGACTGCATAAAGTCAAGATTTTACAACCGTTCACCTGCTAGACAGATGCACGACTCTCGCGAGGCGGTGAAGTTTTACAACCAAAGATAATGTTGCCACCATGGTGCATGTCATGCATCTTTTCCCCCAATTTCTGTAATTTTGAGCGGTAAGAATGCTATTTTGACGCCTTCGAATCGAAAGTTCTCGTTGGGAGGTGTCCTGATCAATTCCTATTCTCAAACAATTTGTTGAATAAGTCACGCGTCAAAATTTTTGCGTAACATAATCCAGCCTTGGCCCTTAAATTTCCAGCCCGACGTTCGGTAGCCTATTAGAAAACTGTCCTTTTATAGCAAGCGTTTATTACGCTGGATTCATATTAGAATCAATCGGTTCCTAATTATATAACTCATATTTTATGCGAGGATACAGCTGCAACAAATCCCTGATTTGTTGCGTTAGATGACTTCTCTCTCCTGCAGCAGTAGAGCAGAAGAATATGGCCAGCGTTGTTAGAACTTGATGGTTTTAGTGACAAACACAAGTGATGAACAGAGCATTGAAATGGAAATTATACTAAAAATGAGAGACCTTGTGTTCGTATTCGATATACGAAAGCTTGTGTGTATCAATCACAAATTTTGCGGTTGGAATAGTGAATCAGTAATCTCCAACACAAATTTTTTTTGCCACCTCTTAATTTCGTGCATGATTGAGTGCTCTCACGACAGGCCAAGACGACGATTACCTCTGCTGGTAACTTTAGGAAGTAACTTTTACTGTACGTTGATGCCGTCCCTGGAAACGCATTTACTTAATGCTCTGTTCACGTCCACAAACCATACAACCAGACAAAATCTGTGCCAACACCCATCAGTATAGGAGCAATTTCCCTTAAGAGAAACAAACAGACCAACAGTTTTGAAACACAAGTATCGAGCTGATTCGACAATCAACATTTTTGACCATAAATGATTAACTTCTTGAAATTCAATTTCGCAAGAGTACGTTACAAAACAATACATTCAAATAAAACCAGAATGCCCTAAATTCCTAGCACACATCAGCGAGATTCACAAATATCCCTCGGAATTTTTTTTTAAATTTTATTAGAGTTTTCTGCGGGTTTATTTTGGACGAAGTTACCCGACATAGTCAAACTCGTAAATTCTACATGATGCTGCTGACAACCACAACCCAGTTCGTTTAATTTTACGCAGAATCTCTTGCAAAAGTACGAGTATGTATGATTGGATACCTAGGAAGTTATTTCTTCAAGAAAAATTGACAGAAGGAGAACGCAAACGTACGATTCAAAGCAAAATAGGGAACTGAAAGAAATCAATACCATAATTTCAAAAATTATTTGTAATAGGGATGAAAGTGTATTCACGAGTGTGTATGTTAGTGTGTATATATATATGCAGTCTAGAGGCTTCAGTGACTACCTCAGACACGCTGCAAATACATCACTTTCAACGTTTAATTCAAAAGGCAAGTCCAAGCTACGAGGTATTTTACTGTTAACCCTGATTCGCGCGTAGATTCATCTCGTCCTGTAAGACTCAGGTAACAATTTGGAAGACACAACGCTCATTAGGTGGATGCAGGACCATAAATTAGGGCGAGTGTGGAGTCGGTTCACCAGTCGAAATACTTGTGCTCTATGCAGTCCCTGGCTGATCCGCACCACTGAGTCTCACTCAAGATGGGGCAGGGTCGGCCCTGGCGCCGCGCGTGCTTCTTCACGTGCCGCGTGCGCACCTGCACGAGTACGTACATAAAATAAATTAAATTATATCCAACGCTTCCTGTTCCAACTGAATGCTTTGTAATTACATTGGTTAGTCACTTCATATATTTGAGGGAGGGAGGGAACTTTGGGCTCATTAGAGAGGGGCAGGGCTTCCCCTCTTAATCAACTTCTCCGCATCCTACGTTGCTAGAAAAGGCAAATTGCTTTGGTTAATCTATCTCGAAAATGCACGGTATGAACCCGGCATTTTTGCACCCAAAGTAAACGGTATACCTTTGCTTCATTTAGATGACCAGAAGGCGGTGTACTCACCTGGCAGCATTTCTTGCTTGCGCTACTTCTCAGTCCTACAATAAACCCGGTAGACTATAGGCTTATTAGGATATCAGCAGCAGCAATTATAAACCGCCCTCATCAAATAAATGATTAGCAATTTATAAGCGGTATTCGCGTTGCAGATAAAGTACAGAAATAAATGGGAAAGCTTCAATTGAGAAGTGAGAGAATAATAGCCAATCGGCGTAATTCATATCCTCGCATTGAAGCGCATACTGTCATGAAAAAAATTGGTCGTTGTATTGAATCTGAATTAATTTGCAGTTGGTAAGACGCAAAACTTTTCTTATTTATCCATAGTAGCAAATGCACATAAAAACTGCTTGTACAACTGATATTCCACCGAATAAGGGAAGGAAAAACTAAGCCATTTCTTCAGACTTAATTTACATTCGCTCCAGTTCACGAACTTCTGCCAACATTTGAATTCCAAGGAGAAGTCTTCAACAACGTTTAAAATTAGCAATAAGCTATGCTGTTCCAGTGGTCCCGCAGTTGAGAAGCTCACTCACAACAACACGCGTTTGTTATTTTAAATAGGGACAAAGCAGAAGGAGGAGTGAGCCCACCTGCTCCCCGATGCCGCAGGTCTTGCTGCAGGGCGACCACTCTGTCCAGGGGCTCACCACGCAGTCACGCCGCGCCCGACCTGCACACCAGACACAGCTGCCCTCACTCGCCTGCTATTGCCCTCCTCCCTCTCGCTCACACTCTCCAGCCCTTCAGCATCTCCTCTCCTCACGTTAGACTTGTTCGAAACTTGTGAAATTTGACGTTCTCATCAAACGTTCTTATAGCTATAAAATTTAACTGTTATTAATAAACGAAATAAGGGTCTAGCTGCTACTCTTCAGTTCTCAAGATTATCCGTGCTGTTTTTCCGGGCTTTTGTTGACTTTGTCACAAAAAAATCTGATCGGAACGATACCCGAGCTTAGCTTTGTTATATGGCAAAGTGCACAGCATGGAAAAGGGGTCATTTTCTCCATTAAAAGATTAGAATTGAAAAACACCATTCCTCTTATTTCACATTATCATGAAGAGATGTGACGAGATTATTCCTGCTGTAATCATCCACCCAGGGGTGACAAGGTTTAGTTTGTTAGTTTCGCAAGGCCACTGTGGCAATTTACTGGATAATTCTTCCGCAGCCTTAATTCATTGTACATCATTGTCACACACGGCAGGTCTTTAGTGCCACCACCACATTTTAGTAAAGGACTTCTGACGCATTGGTACAAGTTTAAGTACACGCTTTATTTGCATCGAACAGTCTACGATGCTCCTGCGCCAGTTGAAAGGTATCACTCTGGACACTGCCACTTTAAGTGGGTTAAGGAAAGTTCTAAAATGGCATCAAACAAATCTATCTCTGAATAATTTTCCATATTAATGAATCAATTACATGAAATAAGTTTAACTATCCATGCTGAGCGACATGCGATGTTACCTTTTCATTTTTGTTAATGTAGGGTAAGATTCAGTATCGTGTTAACTTTATGCCCATAGAACGCTACATGAAAAAGTGAAACTTATTCTAAATACCACGAAGGAAAATATAGAAAGTTATGATTTAAAAAAAAAATTTTCATTATATATGCGAAGGAAATTTTGTACAGTGTTACATAAGCAGAGGATTGTTTAGAAGCTTACAATAGCATGCAAGTGGCTGGCTGAGAAGCATGGCTAACAACTGTAGTCCCACTTACGTGTTGCCATCTTCCTGCCTCTCCTGTTTTTCTTAAATCTTCTCTTGGAGAATTTGTTCATTAGGCGGTTGATGAGGGCATGCTTAGAAGAGGTGTCGACGGGAGACGGTGCTGGCGTGGGAAGCACGTCGTTACTCACAACAAAGTTATCTTCCATGCGGGTGCCCTGCTGGGGCACGCGGCGGCTGGGAGCCGCGCTCTCCTGCTCCACAGCGTACGCCGCGCGGTCGTTCGAGGGTTGGTGGTACACTTGGCGTGGTGGCGAGGGGGACGCGTCGAACTCGCGAGCCAGCTCGTACTCTCTCACCTGCAACACGATTTATCCAATGATGAATCACGATACAGCATCCTTAAGTGCCTCGATGTATCATCATTATGAGGGAATAAGCTTGGATGTTTTGATTTGCTTGAAATGAGTGGTAGTTAATACTGATGCCATTTGCTTGACATGCATAACTCTATCCATAGTCAGAAATAGATAAATGGTAAATTAGTACCTCGGATGAATTTCGATGTTTATAAAATTGAGGCCTACTCTGCGAGGGTACATAATGCTTGGTCAAAAAATGAGCAATTTGAATTTATGGATCTAAGCAATATGTCCTCGCATGAATTTATGGTCTAAAATAATTTTTAGGGGCGCATGAATAATTAAAGAAAGCCAAAAATTAACTCTTGAATCGAGAAACAAGAAGATAAATATTTTTTAAGTAAAACTACCTGTACATTCTTCTCGCACAACAAAAAGTGTGCCAATGTATCGGAGAAGTGATCTAAATTTGTGTAACGAACCATCAAATGAGCTCTGCGAGTAGAATTCACGGAAACAGAGGTGCACTCGGTCTGGACGCACGCATACCGTACATGGCAGGCATCGTCGTCTAAACTAACGCGACTGCACGGAAGGCTCGGCCAGCTGATGGCAGGAAAATGAGCGTACAACTGAAGCTTAGTAATCATCCGTCTTCCATTCTACTTGCCCACGAGCAGTGTAGAAAAGATAAGTCTTAGATTTAGTTATTCTAAATTAGCACACTCGTTTAGAATGGAGGCGTTTGCAAAACTAAACCCGCAAAACCAAGTAGTCCCTGCTGAAACACATGTGCTTTAGCTGTCCGAACAAAATTTCTGAGAACGGAGAGCAGATTGACGTGCTCCCAGAACTCCACGAAGACGAGATCACTGGTGCCCAAACATAGGGCATTAGATCCGCCAGCCGTGAGTCAGTACTGGAGAATTCCCGCCTCAAGTCGCAGGAAATGCAAGGAGCGCCTCAAATGAACCGCGCTTAAGGGGTGAAAAAATTCTTCTCGTAAGCTGCAAAAGGAAGATGGAAAGTTTGATTTATCGAATTACACACATCACTTTCAATTTAGAACGCTTTTATGAAGCATTGAGCTAATTATGAGTGGTTACATCGTTAATTTGGTTCACCAGTATTGGTGAACTTTTTTTCAGTCTAAATGCTAAATGATATTTCTTGAATTTCGAGTTCCATCAATTACAAAATTTAACATTCTACGAAATGAGCCCCCGCCATGGAGATATAACAATTTCAGGAAGTAGCTGTATTAGGAGGCAGATGTGAGGCTCCGGGCTGAAGGTTAAGTTGGTCTTTCATTAGTTGAAACAGAATAAGTTTTTTATTATTTAAGGGAGAAATTTTTTGTTTTCAGCACATTTTTCAGCGCCCATTACGTTCTTCTTCAATTTTCCTCTTGTTTTGAAAACTTCTTTCAATCTTACTGTTCCTACGCCTAGGGTGTGAGGACACACGTAGTGTATAGAAACTCTGTTTCCTTAATTCGATACTAAATGGTACTCTTCTCCTTTTTCTCATGGGAACACCTTTGTTGTGCTCAGGGTTGCTCAAATTAACTTGTTAATCTATGTGTAAAATGAACCACGGGTTCAGTTTCTTTTAACTTCACGACTGCGGTCATACAGTGGCAGAGCGAGGGGGAAGACCTGATGTCTGTGCCGATCTCGTAGTTGTAAAAGCTCCTAGTGAAATTACTGCTTGTCGTCAACCACGCTAAGAGCATTTCAAAACTTTCACTACCTTGGGAAACGAAACGATTTTGAACTTATTGCTTCGGTAAGTGTAGATAATTATGCAACTTTTGTTTGAGGTCAGGACTATAATGGTGATATCACTATTTTGGTCTGAAAAACGGTCTATCTCTCGAGAATTGTTTTGAAATATGTTGTACACGATGCTTCTTGAATGCACCTTGATTTGTTCGACGTTTGATAATCACTGTTATTAATGCAATTATTCAAGCGATGTTTTCTACATTTCTGATGCCTTAGAGAGAATAGATAATCTTTAGCAGAGAACTAGTTTTGGAGTGATTCCATCATACTCATTTCCGAAGCTCTTGAATGTCTTGGCTAGCTCACTGACCGAAACTTTGGATTAAAATTAACTGCTAGAAAAGCAAGTAGTTTGAGGCTCCGTAACTGAGAAGCTTGATTTCAACTTTGATGCCCTGCACTGAGGGTACCAGACATTCTGCTGTTTAAGCTCGTTAATTGTTAAACAAAATTGGATTCACGCATTCAGCTTACTTTACATCATATCTACATTCACTATATATCCAATCAACAATACTTAATGTAAAAAATTAAATGACTATTACTGATTCTTACTTTAACGAACTGGAACGTAGCAATGGGCGGGTGCTGCAGACGGTCGGGGTAGAAGAAGGAGTTGGCGGGATGGTCCGGGCTCTGCGCGGTGATGCGACTCACGGGCTGCTGCGGCACCGTCGGCCAGTTCGGTGACGTGAACGTGAAGCCGTTGTCTGACCCTGCGTCCAGGGGGTCCACCTGACCAACGCACAGCCACATTTTATGTCAGACAGTTTCTATACAGGGCAGTGTGCTCATGTGCTCCTCTGCCACGTGCGGTACGGGGTCTGTGAAAAGCTAGTTATTGCATAAATTTGAGAAGTTTCGCAGGCACATGTAAGCCCTAAACTACCGTTATAGGTCGCAGATGTGGAGATCGACTCCATCATCTGCAGGTCCACCTTCATTTTTATTTGATTCCTTCACTTTATGCCAGGGCATCGCGAACATCTACGGTGCTTCAATCTATAGCCCTTGTATATTTATTTTGTGAAGGTTGCGGGTTTCTGAAGTAACTCAAGATAAAATACCTTGGTATTTGTCTCTCATTGCGGCGTAAACAGGTAAGAAATACCTGTGAACTAATTGGTACGCGTCAAAATTTATTAAAATGTAATATACTTAATTATTTAGCATCAATACTATTATAAATCTCTTCTCAGCATGAAAATTTCAGGTTTGTTTCAGAAGTACAAAAGAGAATAAAAGCGAAAAGAAGTAATCAATCATTTTTACAAAGTTCTAAAACTGAATAACACGAGGCACTTAATTTTGAAAATTTTTTATTTAATCTCTTACTTACATCCAACTTTCACGTTGACGTGAATTTATTTTTACATTGATAAAAAAAGTTGCCATCAGAATTCCATAACTGTTGGCATAACGGATTTTTTTAATATGCGTGAAACGTTCATCTCCGACATGCAAAATCACCTCAATTTGCACTACACGTGAATGCAACAATTCAAACATGTCTATTCCTGACATTCTGGCGCAATCCGCTCCTGTCGAGAGCATGAGACATCTGAAAAAGTACACCACGAAAGATCTTCAGATGGAGTACCACTAATTAAGTCCGGCGACAATTATATCGTAACCAATGGCATAAGCATTCCTCACATCTACCGAGATGATCAGCGCAAGAGACATGTCTCACCTCCAGAATTACAGACTCGACCCACATGCCTTCAACGCACAGGTTGAACGAGTCCACTCCAATGAACCAGTCAGGAGATGGAACGACTCGCGCCACCAGTGAAACCTGCGAAAAAATGCGTGTGAGCTTTCTAGAAACAAACATCGGCATCTACGGATGCTTTATTTCCAATTGAAGCATGATACATATCACCTTTTACATTGGTTTTTCAAATGCCTTATAACTAACACCAGGACGCCATGACGCTTTCCCCCGGTTAAGACCGGTACCCATTTCAGACACCTGGGGAGAGTGGGGCCTTGTGCTTAGAATTTTTCTCCTAGACCCAACAGAGAAAATCGCCACCAGCGCCGAGACTCGAACCCGGGTCTCCCCGCACGGAGTCAGGTCCTATACACACACGGCTATGGCGAGCAGAAAGGTCTACCTTCAGCTGTAAAGATAATTCATTATGACCTAGTCAAACTTTTTTCTCTTGGCTTCTATAATTGTAGTCGTTCAAGTACTGGTTCTGCATTGGGCGGATAAAATCATGAATACCCGAGTGAAAAACTTGAAATGGAAAACTGTAATTCAGGCTCTGATCGATTGGCTACTATAAGAACATTGAGTACAGCAGCAAAAATTCTAGAATAATTTCACAGCAATTTAACGATAAAACGTCTTTGAAAATTCTATGAAATATCTACCATTAAACCATAAAAAATGGAATTCCACTTTTTGGAATAATTTTTTGCCGTAGAGTTAACAATTGACCCGAAGTAAGAGATAAATAAGTAAAGGTACCTACTTAGCCTACTGGTGCTCTACGTGTGAGCTAAACTGTTACTCAGCGGGAACCTTGAGGCTTTCTGGAATTCAGGATTGAAGACACAATTTACCCCTAGTACTGAAAATTGGAATACTGTATTTCTAACATAATTGAGACTATACTCATAAAAGTCAAATACATGCATGTCGTGCATCCATATATACATATATATATACATCCATATATATAGAGCATCCATATATGTATATATATATATATATATACTCGTCTATATATTTATATATAGATATTTGTACAAATGTTAAACACGCCTCGCAAGAAATCCTGCAAAAAATGTCCGCTACATCCACTGCTTTGCTAGCAGCCATACCAAAAGGCGGCAAAACACTTTCTCCCTTAGACGGACATCTCGAGTACATACCAGGGAGTGATTCCCGTCTATGAAGAATTCGGCTTCGCTTTGTCCGCTGCCTTCAGTGATTGGCGGTGCGTTGAACTCGTCGAAGATGCCCCCTTCGCCTTGACTTTCTTGGTCGAGCAAATTGGTATCTCCTTGCTCTGTGAAGACCTTTAGTCCGGGAGACACCGTGCTCCCCACTTTGAACAGCTCGTAGCTCTCGTTGTGTGACCTCCCTGCAACAATGATAGGGAAATCTGAATTTACTCGTCTTGTACTATGAACGCTAACTTTTGTTCACGTTGTTACAGCAGCCCCACGTTAAAGGCCATCGCTTGAAATGATGTCGTCTGAAGTTATAAATTTGTGAGATTTGGGCCTCCGACGGCATTCTTGAAAATGAGGTAAAAATGGACAGGCGATTTATGCAATTGACATTTTATGCTGACTTTCTTGCTCAGTTCAAGATAACCCCAACGATGATTCGAATTTGGCAATCACATTCAACATCAGTTCAAAGATATGCCAGGTCGGGGGTGAGCTACAGTTTTAAATATTTTCTTTCAGATGATGAGTATTTGCGCTCGATAGATTGAAATGTAAGCAGCGGCCTTGATAGCCAGAACTATCACTTCATTCCACAGCATAAGGTCAAGAACTTGAACTCACAGACCTACTTTATATCGTTTTCTTTATTGCAGAGCAGATGAGTGCATTGTGGTAGCGTGGTGAAAATAGCTAAAATGCTCTATAATCCAAAATTCATCATCGCGCAGCACTAGTATTTGGTGTTTGACATCGAGGCAGAGCAACAACTCAGAAAATAGAGCATTCAATATATAGGGCTGCGTGCGTTGCTTACAAATTTGCGAGACCTTGATAATATTACCGTTCATAATGTAGCACAGCAGGTAAAAGACTTAACCCTCCAAGAGACCGCACACTCCGCTACAGAGGGAGGGCTGAATACAGCTTCCTAAGCCAACTCTGACTCACTTTGCGATGCGTGAGCAAGGAACGATGTCAGAATGCGTTTCGTCGATTGCCTCACCCGCAGAAATAGCGCCGGAACACTAGAAAGCAATCGCATTGCCAGCGGTTCAGAGCTCACGACGATTTACTGGGAACCATAAAATGCTCGATATGTTGGGAAGCTTGAGCCAAGGACCGACCAATAAAACCTTGATGTTACATGACAAATCCAAGCCATAATTCGAAGTTAACGCTGTGGGGTTTGGCAGGGGACAATGTTCGATAGCAAGTGGAAGACGTCAGCACCGAGTCTGTGTCGCCACATAGTTTTGGCTGCGAGCCACCGTTGTTGTCGTCTCATTCGATGGCGCTTCTTAGTAACTTCGAAGCCCAGCCACTGCTGCTGCTACTAGGTTGCTGCTGGCATTGCTGCTCAGATAATCAACGAGAACACAAGAATCAACCTTCGTCTAGACGCCTGTTATCTAATGCTGCAGTTGAATGAATATTTCCGGGTGCAAAGCAAAGTATAGCTCAACTCACGGTAATGTTTGGCTATTTTGATGGGCTGCGTTGCTGTTACTGCTGACCAGCTTGCTGACCTTTTGTTGGAGGGAGTGCGCCGCTCCGCTGTTCAAACAGCCACCAATCACAGCCCTATGGCAGCTCCACTCGGCGGTGGCCCATGCACCAACACTTGAGCTGCATCCCTAATGCTCGTCTATCACACCTCCGTAACTCAATATTGTGTTCCTCATTGCAAGCCTTCAGCCGATAATGCATGCAGGTACACCAGCTTTACATTATGCGATGCTGTTCTACAACTCTTCAATAATTAAATTGCTCGCTTTACAAGCCCCACCGTACGTACAAGGCCTCTTCCTGGAGACACAGCCACGAACGAATGCTTAAAAATGTGCGATACTCCTAGAAATGTGCGAGGAAAGCACCTATGCCTCTCACAGTGAAATCTTTTCGATTTTATCGTATGCAGAGACCTTCAATGAATCAAGTGCAACTTCTTGAGCACGCACGCCCTTGTGCTATCATTGTGCGCTTGCCGGAGATTTAGATGCCACGGACGCTAGATTTTCACTTTACTGAATGAGGCCTTAATAAAATCTTGTGCTGTACTATACGCTAAACAGCTTTAAGGTCATGGAAAGTGGAGTGCGCGGTGTGTATGTACTGCATTGAATTGATTTTTGCTGAGCTTCTTTCTTCCTTATTGTAGCTCCTATGCTGGCATTCGCCATTGAACTTTGTAGGCCGGATTTAAGTGCCATAATGCTTTTAAAAAAAGAAACTTGAACGGTCTTCTTTGCCAGAAGACTAAGACAGTCCACCGAAATTTTCGTCAGATTCGAGCGATTTAATCCAGTCGCTCTACTACTAAAAAAAGAGAACCCGAACGAAAAAAATTCTTCTTTTAAAAAACTGACAAAAATGCTAGAAGAAGCAATCATTGTTCCATTGAAATTTCCGCAATAGTTTCTGCACCTTTCCTAAGCATAAATTTTATATCGTCTTTTGTTTTCTCACAAAAATGAAATAATTGTGGCGAAAATTATAGAAAAATTTTCAAATACCTATTATTATGATCTCAGTCTGAGGTCAATGATAATAATACTAGTCTAAAATGAATTTCTGATAATACCGAAAAATGTACATTCAAATTCGCCTCCAATGCACGAGGATTATTTGAAAATGTTGGGCAACTTTCTACGTTGATCACTCAGCGAGCAGTATAACAATGTCTTGGAAATGGTTGGCTCAATATTTGGACCCATGAGAATTTTTCCATATTGCACTTCAGGGTTAAGAAACATAATTCTGTAAGACTTTTCTTACTGTGTTTTTAGTCCCTAAAATATCATAGTCATATTTGCATGACAAATATTTTGAATAAACGGCATTGAGCGCTGTTTAAACTATAGTGTAGCACTCGGTTGTATCTTGAGCCCACATTGCTCAGCTAGAAGCCGCTCAGGCTGGCCGCGAAGGCATCACGCCTCCGAAGGTCCTTCTATTCACACGTGCAGGACATTCAAGTAGGGACAAGAATATATTGAAGCAATGTGACAGCATTGTCGGGCATAGTGCATAAGCTTCAAACCTTCAACATTATCTCCAAGGTCATCAGAGAAGTCTACTGCTTAATGCAAGATATCAGGTGTCTGTCCAGGAGATATTCTTACATTTTTCACTATTAGGTATGCAAGGCAGCGCTTTGTCCGGCGACTCTCCTTGATTCCAGCCCTGATCAAACCGCGTTTAGAGCCTAAACGTAACCTAGTCTAGCCCCATCCTGACAGTGCGTCTTACAGTCGTCTATTTGCCCTCCAAGTAACTGCAGCTGTTGCAGCTTCACTTCTACCTTATGTCATTTGAATGTTTTACCAGAACTGTTATAGAACTAAATTCAATCCGTGATAACATTTAATCTATTAATTATTTAGTGGAAAAGAAGAAAGTTTATTTTGAGAGACTTCCAGATCGCACCTAAATGCACTCAATCTCTAGAACGTGTCAGTTTTTTCAGGAAATCCAGTTTTAATAGCACAAACTATAAGGCGTTTCTGAGAGCGGTGATGTGCGTCACATGATGGCGGCGGGCAGTTTCATGGTCGTCTACATCTACCCAGGTGCTGATGTTACATCACGGTTAGGCGGCCCTGATATTCAAGTGATTGTGCGGTCCCGCAATGTGGTACTGCACATGGTGCGGTAGTGGCAAGGCCGCCCGTGGGATGAGCAAAGTGACCTTCGAGGCTAACGGAGCTCCTCAACCACCTATAGCGTGTCTGTCCTTTGTTGTCCACGAAACTTGACATCCATGATCAAAGTTCAAGACCTCTCCAGTCGCACAGAAATATCTACCGCCTTCCCCTAAAAGATCGCCCGCACATAAACTATGCATTATCGCGCAGAAACTTGCAGTCCGTTCAGTTGCGTCAGTTGTTGCAGCAAACGTAAATATTTACTACAATATTTCTTTTGTCTGTCCAAGTCAAATATGGGCGTTTGTCTTGCTCCAGACATAAGATGTTCATCCTAGTACCTGTCATTTTTACAGCTCCATCGTTTAGACTACAGACTCCTCGCAGTATAAAATAATTCGATCAAGGTTTATTTCTCTTCTTTATTGATTGAGCAACTCAAACGTCATCGATGAAAACAACCTCGCATGCAAGACGCAAAATAATTAACCGAAAAAATCAGGAGCGGTGGAAGAATTACCCAACTGACACTACACTATTGCTAAACTGATGATATCACAAGCGAAATAGAATAATAAGGAAATTATTGAAAGTATTTTAGATCAGCATTTACTGCACGTACGAAGCTTCATCATCAGTATATAGTGTAATTAAAATGCAATAATGACCCATGATGATCGGAAACGTGGCTGTGTTTTTTTAAAACGTAAATGAATGATTTTTGTGGAAACCGTACGTGCCAAGCAATAGAACATTAATGGCAACCTGTGAAATGAGTGTCTATGCCGACAACAATTGTTTGAGATTTCTGTTTAGTTTTCAATTTTCAGGGACAATACTTTTGTATAATGAAAATTACAAGCCAAGTCGTTACTGTGACGACACGAACTTTCAGATGTTTCCTTAACCCATTAAAAATTCCTTTTATCGTCCATCATTTACGAGTATATTCCTTGCTGAGCTATGCAAGTATATTCTGAAGCGAGAATGTATAGATGCGTAAATGAGGAGGGCAGTTTTAGCATTCCAACCTTTTCAGAAACTTCAGTATATATTTTATTGCCCTTGGAATTGTCCTATGTAATAGGAGTTGACTGTTTTGTACATAACCGCAACTCAACGTCAAATATGTGTGCACAGTTTTGTCTCGAAAATATGAGTTTATATTGAATGCGATCCAGGTCGTATAATATTTGCTGTGAGTTAAATGGTCTATAGATTTGTTACACGTTGTGCACGGTAAATTCTGCGTAGTTTTTTAATTCAAAAAGATGTCCATCAAATATTACTCACTGAGCGTACCATTAACTTTTAAAAAATAAATGTCTGGAAAGCCAATTTTCCCGAAATTAACAATTATCATTTATTTTGACAGTTGTGCATTTTTTCCTTGTTTTATCGTTTCCAGCAAAATGTGGTACTTCTTTCAATGTCTTTATTAAAGATATCTTAGCATCGGCGCAAATCGATTCCTGTAAAGGATCTAACATTAGAAAAACCCAAAATGCCAATAATATATCTGGTGCAGTGCAGTACTGCTGAAAGTTTTGTCTTGCGTCGAACTTGGTAGCGAGGTAAGGTGGCGGCTGCCTGCCATCAAAATGGAGTCGGCAACTTCAGAGAGAAATTCTATTGAGCGCCTCTCTTTTTTAGAGAACGGAAAATAGCGGCTTTGAGATGCTCAAGATAGTAGAGGGAGCCGCGCAAATCAATTGTCACTTACGCCTCCATAAGGTTGGTGATTTATCATGGCACGACGCGACACTCGCTTCACAGCCACTCCAATGCCAGCCAGAACAATTTAAGAAACTATCTCTCAGTTGATCGAACAATTGTGAGAAATCATAATAAGAATTTTTACCAGGATGTCGTGCGTCTCTCATAGGTTCCCCTCTGGCTATAGACCGGTTTTAAATCAATCTTATGGCCAATACCGGTACCTTGAAGTTCTTAACTACGGATGAATAGCACATCATTTAGGCCCAGTTACTAAGGAGGTGTCCAGGCTCTAATCACCTGGGTACATTTTTTTACCCAATCCCATCGTAAGCGAAATATAGATTATCTATCTAAGAGCAAGCCCAGTTCACCTTGAGAACGGCTGTGGCGCGCGTTGGTCCAACAAGTTTTGAACAGTCATTGAGGAAGTGAAGTTATTCAACCTCAATATTGGACTACTTGTGATTGAATACCACTGTACAAATACATGTTGTAAACATAATAGGGAAATTGCCCAGAATATAAGAAAATTCTGTCCATCTCATTTTTCCTATGAATGTGATCTTAACTTTTAGACCGTGGACCCCTACTGTCAAAAAATAAAAGATCGAGTCAATGCATTCCTCGGCGGGCTCTCTACAGAACATATCTCCATATGGCAATATTTTTCCATCAGCGCATTTAAGGCGCTAAGCTGCATATTTTGACTTATTGGCTTGAATTGAGGTCCATCTTGAAGTGCGCCTCGTGCTGCTCTTGTGGGCTGCACTCGGAACTTTTTGTGGCTTCTCATTCTCTAAACACTTATTCCAGCCGAGTTTTGCGCAGAACGAAGGTTCGTTCTCCTAGTAAATGCTTAATAGATTAGGCCCTTCAAATTTATTTTGTGCTACTTCATTGCAAAAATTTCTAAAGAGTGTTTTTGCTTTTCAATCTTATTCAGAACACATTTCTAAAAATTGTGGAGTTATTGAAATCAATAACAATGAATAGCTACTTACAACGGCATTATATTTCATGCTTAAAATTTGCATTAGTGACAAGAAGAAACGTGAAATTGTTAACAAGATGTCGTGATTACGTCTGCAGTTACAGTATAACATGTCTCCTGGGTGAACTGGCTGTTCGACAGGACACACTTCACGAAGTGCAAGCTCTCGACCATGACTTGAATTTCAACAGCTGCATATAGATTGAGAGAGGACCTGTCCCTCTACGTGGGACCTTGGCCTTCGACTGCAAACTCTTCTCCACAGCTATTGATATTTAGCTGCATTCATCGCTCCTTAAATAATGCTTGCTACAAACATGAATCGAATAAAAATTACTGTGGAAATGTCATCTTTACATTCATTCCACACAACCATTCTGTTTATCTTCAATGAACGCTGTGTTCAAGAGAAAATATAATTGTGCTATAGAAAATACACATCTTACGAACACTTGTACATATTTACAAATACATATAGATATGCATATATATACATATATATATATATATAAATATATATACTCGGATATGTTTACCAGAGTCGTTTATTCTTTGAAAATATACTTCACTGGCGATGCTCCTCGCATCAGTAATTGTTCAAGAGGTATTCATGGCAGAGAGAAGATTATTTTAAGAGAGAAATGCCAGTTTACGGCAAATGTGCCACGGGAGTCGTGGAATATGATACGTAGAATTCTTGCTAAAAAGTTAAGCAGGGGTGAATCATAAGCTATGCACTGGTTGTCTCTAAAACTTCCGCTAAGGTTCAGATTGAACCCCAATAAAAGATCGACTTCACGCTGCGAATTTCTATACTCAGTTACGCAGTCAAGTGCTGTCGACAAGTGCTTTATTGGCGCAAAAAAAGAAACCGAAGAATCGCGTCGACCAATCTTTCGTTTCTGCACTTTGTGGCATAAAATTTTACCTCCAAAATATCGGTGTATATAAGTCACAATTGTTTTTACTGAAAGTCACTGCTGTATTTAGACAGCTCATTTTGAAGATAGGAGGCTTGTTAAAGTTCAATCAAATATATACGGTTTGCCATGCATGCAGTTAAAAGACTAAACTAAAACCTAAGTTGAACCTGGCGTGCGTTTGAGTACGATGCGTCAATTTTCTCGGGTTCCGCAACATGCGCATATAGCAGTTGGAAATGAGTTTGTTTCATGTAAATTTCCAATCCCATGCTTGGGCCATGATGGAACCTTGGCAGCTATTTTCAATATGATATTCATTAATTTCAAGTCTATATGTTTGCTCAATTCATCAGCTATCACGACTTTTCGCTCATAACTACTTGTTTTCAATGGTATAAGAGCATTCATTCCTGTGTAGGTAGTGTACGTAAAATATTTGAATGAATAATTTGGCATTGCATGATTTTCTCTCCACTAAATTCATTTTTTTTGTACAGGCCCATCATAGCAGCACGGCAACAGCGTTGGCCTTGCGTTCGCTCATGATGTGAAGATCAACTGGGCAGTATTAATGGACGTTCACTTTCTCAACTGCCACAATTACAATGGGTTCTGAACGAGAAAATTTTGAAGTGACTATCGAGCGGCTTCTTGAAGAAAAAATCTGACACATGACGGTAAGTACAAACCATCATGAAACTGTTTGTCATTCATCTCTTACTTACTAATCTCATCGAGATTAATGCAGCGTCCCCTGAAGTTTTATCAGAATGACTAGCAGTCTCGGCGGGTTCGCATTCCTTAAAACAATTGAGAAACAAGCAAGCGCCACAATTTGCTCAAATTGATTGCAATGTCATCCATGCTTCCTCATTGCACTCTAGTGTGATATTGGCAGGATGTTATTCTGTTGGTAACGTCATTTCACACGTTCAAGTATTACGCCATATGATGTGCATTTAAGCACTACGCCGTACGATGAGCGTTAAATATTCTGTCCGTGTAAATTGAGTTATTTTAAATGTGCCCGAATTTACATTTTCATTCGATTTTACTTATCTAAATTTACGCTCCTTTATTTTTACATAGATTCGGTGCTTTTTTAACAATATCCACTCAGTCAAATAAATTTTGAAAAACCACTTTATTTTCATTTTGTTCTCGAAACGGGAATTTAGAAAAGTATCATTACAGGCGTGTCGCGCTTCTCAGGAGTGTGTGAGCGTGCAACACTTGTGGCATTATTGTCACTATTTCTTCACAGTTATTTTAGCAGAATTATGATTACTTATTTAATTGAACGTATATTATTTATCATTTAAACGTATCAGTGACCAATGCATTTTTATTCGCGTTCATCAGATTTTAGGTTTGTTCTCTTGAAATGGATTATGCAGCAGTGCTGCGGCAGCGTATCAGCACTTATAAAAAAATTCAAAACCCTCTCTTATGACAAATAATATGTCATTTCTACGTGAAAAGACTTCAATCAAACGCAGAAAATGCGCTAGGTAAGTGCCATAAGAACGCATTTTCAGTCAGGAATTTTAATTATAGCTCGCATCCGTGGTCTCCATGAAGGATTTTTATTGTCAGTGCGTTTTTAAATGTTTCACAGCGCTCAGTTAACTACGCGCTCACTAAACAACCTCATTTGGGACTTCATATCTTTATATTTCCTAGATTTTATGATAATGACCAGCGTACTTTATGCCCAGAGAACTTCATGATGTTTTTGCTCGAATGCCAGCCAGTCTGAATGTGGCTCAATATGGACGCAGAAAAGTCATTTCAACGGGTTCACAGAGTCCGACAGACGTTTTTCATTGGTCTAAAAAGTCACAAAAGTCGGTGAAAGTAGCCATGGAGAAGCGGCTCTCAGTAATGCATAGCCAAACAAGTGCATGGTGTGGGAGGCTAAGATTTGGGGCTGCCGCTTTTGCTAAGATCTGATCTGAGCGCTCGATGCCATATCTTGTTCGAGTGTTGTATGGAACTGCCGCAGGTCTGTCGGAGCGCTGTGAGGGGTCAGCATTCTCCTCTATTTTCAGTTCTTTAGAACGCACGAGACTCTGTTATGGCTTCAATAACAACACGCATGGTTTTGGTTCCCTCTCTGTTAAGAGAAGCGATGTGTGGCTCGCCATGGAAGTGGTGTGTGACGTGCTCGAACTATAAAATCAGGCCACATGCCTCCTCTCGTCGCTCTCTCACAAGCCTGTCAGGCCGATGACCAGAATCGATTCAATTCAATTAGACTCTTTTACACTTTTTTAGATCGTTGCCGGTGTCGTCGCCTTTTACAAAAGCTAAGGTGTCGCCTGAAAAAAAATGGTTTAACTAGGTTCGCATGAGTCACAAAGATAGCCCTCACTTTAAGCAGCGACAGCAGGGTCACCTCATCGGCTAAAAGTTGATCGCCCTATTTCCATGTCAGGCAGCATCTTTACTTTAACTCATCAAATTGATGAGGATATCTAGCACAAAGATATTGCGCTCGGCATCACCCTCAATAAAAAATTTCCCAAATAGTCCAATACTCTTTTGTGGAAATATTTTTAATAATTTGTCATAATATCTCGAATTCACTTCGAATATCATGCAACAATGAAGACGCCAAAAATCACATGGAAAAGTGGATTATACGCGTTCATCGCTTTCATTTTCTAAGTAAATACAAACAGAGATAATGATAAATTTCTGGGTCTCCCTAAGTGAGAGACGCTCCCAAAACTCCGCATAAATTCCGTCTAGCAAGGCCTGAGTGGGCACCCGAGTTGCACACAAACTTCATCCTGCTCATATTTCTTCGCAAGTCTGCATGTCTCAGATATGGACGCTATTAGAGCTGAGATAACCCGACCGCTGTGAGGCGGCTCTCACAACCACAAGTTGCTGTCACTCTTCAGATCCTTACAATCAGCCTTCGCATTTCACTTCAACTGTGTAGGAGAAAAGCCTCTGCAAAAAGTGCTCAACGTACTCAAGACTCGCAAAATGAATGTGCATACTGGGCATGGATGGCTGAGGTCACTCTTCTAAATCATGACTGTGATGTTGGCGTTGTGCTCTTCAGCGCGTGTGTTGGAAATTATCGAGTCTAACAAGTTTCACATCTGTTTTCTTGGTATTAAAACTCATGCATGGAACATGAGCCCAAAATAATCGGGATCTACGTTTTAAGAAAGGAGAAGCCTCTCAAAGATGAACATGAAACCAGGATTCCCTTGTATTCTCAAGAGTTCTCTCTTCATACTTCTTTACCTTTTGGCTTGTAAAATGAATCATGTGTCAAGATTCTTTATTTCAGCATGCCTTTAGGTAAAAAATATGAAGGCAAGGTCACAACGAAGACAAGTCTTGGATGATGACCTAGGAAGGTCTTCATCAATTTTTTTGAAGAAATATCAAAATAGATCAATTTGAAAGAGAAAATATTAAACATTAGCACGAATCTGTTTACAAAATTCATGAAGTTCATTGTTGTCCAATTTATTTACGTATTTTCTTATCTGTAAGGCTACACTAAGAAAAAGATCATGCTCAAGTATCAACAAATATAGTAATAAATGGCACGACGTTTTACGCCAGCTCCCANGCTGCTAATGCAGGCCAACGCAACGGAATGAGAGGCTAATGGCAGTAGCAGATGAGCCCCAGCACACTCACTGCATCCAACGTAAGAGAACGCTAGCAAAATATGTGACGGGTACTTATCGCGCGCGATGTGCAGCACCGCTAGTACGTCATTTTGTTCTCACAAGGGATTGCAATGGCAATAACTTTGGCTTGTGACTAAGCCGAAGAATATAAATCGTGCTTTTTGTTCGCTGCGATACTTTACTGCTTGAGGATGCGCTTGTGTAGTGACCGAGTTTTTATCGTTTGCGAGGCTAGTGGCTCAAATATGTGGTTGGCAAAAATGATCAGAATTTAGAATGAACAAGAGCATTCTTCAGTCCTGAACCCGCATCCTAAATATAGACTATGCTTGAGTGGACTCAAGCATAAATTATTTGGCGGCTTGTCGTTTCATTAGGTAGTCTTGGCAGGTGCTAAACATTTACGTCGCAGCATGCAAGCATTAATGCGCAGTGTGTTCAAACATCGGGTACTGACAATGAAGCGTCGCTGCCCAGGTGAGATTTGTTGATCCTGCTGTTTGACAACAGATTGCGAGGTCTCACAATACGAGGCATTTTGTCGCGCGCCGGCCAATATAAAACAGAAACATCTTTAGTGACTGTGTTACGACGCTTTAGTGCGTGCACAAGCCCTAAGAAGGAGCGGGACGTGTTCGGAGACTTCCATGCACGTCACCTCAGAGACAGCGCGAGCGTGGCTAGATAGCCGCGCTTGGGGCCAGATGGAGACCCTGCACGAGGCTCTAGTTGCGACTCCTCCCACACGCGCTGAGAACGGCAGACACCAGGGCGCCTCTTGCTGCTCTTGCTGCATTGCCTTAGCCTAACTCATTGCCTCCCTAGTTGCTTCAATAATCGGTCATTCAATGCTACTGGTGCTTAGTGAACTCTTTAATTGATGGTGACTATGATTCGGGTTGAAGTCAACCTTGAATCTGGTCGCACTGTCCGGTGATGGCAGACGCTGGGGCGCCTGAGTAGGGTTGGCTGAGCACAAGTCGGCAAGTGCCTCCCTTAGCAAGTACAGGAACTGTGCGAGTGCGGCACCAGTTTGATCATAAGCTACGTGATGTTCTGACCAATGCCTTCTGAGATGTATTATAAGCCAGACATTGCTAAAGTCAAAGTCATCATGAGCAAAGCAAGGGCAAGAGTGAGCTCCCTTCACACTGTTTGCGTTGGTGCACACTCCTTTTGCTCTTCCCGGACGCTCCTCAAAATGATATCGGGCATGAATGACCGTTAAAGCATCAGCATAGAGGAGGTCTGAGCAACACCAACATCGCCCTGCGGCTCTCACATACGATTTACCTTCTGCGTGAGTGGTCGTCCCTATTTTTGGTGTCAACGGCGATGCGGTTTCCTACTTTTAAAAGAGACCCTCGATGTAGAGTCACGAATTCTTATATATGCAAAGCGCGGGCTTCGAGTTCTCGAGAGAGAAATAAAATTGCCCTACTTAAAAGATGCTGAACGGCAAATCTTGGTAACATTTAATTGGTAATCATCAAGTACGAGGATCCCTCCATATCTGAGCGTTTCAAAGAATGAACCAGCGACATGTAGAAGTAAATTACTAAGCCGTGCTCATGAATGGCTTGAGACCTCATAAGGAAGAAGCTTCCTTGATAGCGGTACCGTGTTTGTGCTTCAATCATGTGCTTGTAGGAGCGTAATGGATAGCTTCAGCAATACGAGCCGCTTCATGTCTGCTTGGAGTTAAATAGAACAGTGACATGCACACTTCTTTCGTTTGTAGTTCTACAAAACAGAAATAACAAAGTCGACCTAATCAATCTAACTACGGCTGACAACTCAAACGTTGTATTTTATTCCATGAATGACAGAAGCTCGAGAAAAAAATCGGCTCCTCCAAGCAACAAGAGTCAGCGATAATCTATTGTGAAACAACAGTTCACTTTATCTTGAAGTCGTCAACATAAATTTACTTAACAGTAACTGGTGCGTCACTCCGACCGCAACAGAGCTGTTACGAATTTGCTGAACAATTGTAAGCTTGTTACTAACATGAAATAGTTTGATAATTGTAAATTTGAATACTAGACTTTAACATGCGGGGAAAAACCTAAATCATCAAACATGGGAACAATTGAATTTTAATTTCTTATCTCTACTCTAAAAAAAGGAATTTGAAAAACCAGATATTTATTAACTGCAGCAATTTCATGTATTTCACCAGCACCATCAATATTTTAGTGGGGTTATCAATGAATCCGATCCAAGTTTTTTTAGCGATTCAGAAACACCGTAAAACGAATGATTCTGTTGTTTAAATTACATACTTTCAGGAGATACAAGTATTGTATCGGTGGGAATTTGCGCTCCCAGAGGGTAAATTTTAGGCTCGAGGTGAAGGTTATGTGAGTCTTCGTTTCGTTAAAATATTATAGGCTTTTTCTTCTGTCACAGAATTATTTTGCCCCGCTCATTGCTGCCTTTTTTCAGAGCCAATTACTTTTTTTTGCAATTTGTATCATGTTTCATAAACTTTTTTGATCATGCTGTTTCGATGCGCAGGGTATGTAGAAATACTTTTTGTATTAATACCTCGTTCTTTTAACTTCACACTAAACAGTGGCCTCCTCCTCCTTCTTCTCTTTGGAGCAACTTTGTTGTTGTTAAGGAGGCCGAAATAATTAATCTAATCTATTTTTCCATTTTCAAAGTCTTCAGACTCTCTAGCTTCATTGTACTTTTAATTTAGAAAAGAATCACGTGTCATGGAGAGCTTCTACCTGAACTGAGTACCGGCGGCGAGATGAGTCACGGTGAACTTCAGAGTCGGATTTTCAAACAACTTGCGTCGTTTAGAGCTACAGCTGGCAGGTTCAATTTCTTTGAGTATTCCGCTAACTTCTTTACGATCTGCCTTTTCAATCAAATTCTACAAGTTTTAAAAGTGATGCTGCATCAAATCATCACAGCAATAATTTTACCCGAAAGTCCGAAAAAGCAGAATGTTGTGCTGCCATGTCGAAAGAAGGACTTACTCTATCAGCTGCACCGCTGCCACGACTGAAATTGCTCGAAAATTTGGCCCGTGGCCCCAGAGCAGCTCACTCTCCAGACGACGCCCAAACGTTCAGAAATTTTGTTGAAACGATGAAGTGTAAAATTACTTTTCGTGAGAGTAAGTAAAAAATTTGCGTCATTTATGTTAGAGGAAAACTCCTTACAGAATTTTTTCTACCCTTTTGATCTCCATCACTACTTGAATTTAACACCCAGGCTAAAGCATTTCCTTAGGTAATGACGTTTACAATTTGAAATTGTCTTTATATCGCAAGACAAATTAAGTACTACTGCTTAACTTCATTGCTACGCCATTGAGCGAAATACTTTGGGACTGTAACTATTATTTTTGTTGTCGTTTCTTGTATTCCTAGTGGAAGAGGAGAATCAATTGATCATTTCAGTCACACATTTCCTACTGGGGGAAGAAGCGATGAGATCACCGCGTGATCGTAGAGGTATTACGTAACGCAGCGGCATTGTCCGCGTGTCCGGTGGCTTCGGCACCACCCGCCCTATGTTGGCAGCTCGAGCGAGCGAGACGTCGGGAATTGCCCAGGTTTCCGTCGGGTCCCATTGCTGCAGTTTGTCGCAGGGAACCGATAACGCAGCTGCTTCGAGTTATGACCTCAGGCACCTGCACCTCTTACATGTTCCTCGCCAATATCGCTCGATTCCCTTTATTAAGATTTAGTGCAGCTTTTTGTTCTCTTGTTAGAGAAGTATGCGGTCACCAGTCATGAATTTCTAAATAGAGCTGACACCCATTTTACTCATGAGATGCTTCAATTTACTGATGCTGGGAAATGACAGTACATGTGGACTTCGATAATGCCTGAAGCCTGATTCTAAACCTACGTTAGAGAATAAGGTTCTAAAACAGAGTTTTGAAATTTAGTTGATATAATTTTCTCGTGCAATTTTGACCTAATCTAAGAATACTTTAAAGATTCATACTCTTACGCAAAATAGAATCGCATTTCTTTATTTAGATCAAAATCTACGAAAAATTAGCATTGCTTTATATTTCCAACATCCAAAAAGATTTTCAAAAACTTAGGTAACAAATTGTTTGCTTAACTTGAGGTTCCTCTCAAAAGAACTTAATCAAGTTAACTCAGAGAAAACAATTCCATGAACTTATGGCTTACGCACGCGATTGAAATATAATTTTTAATGGAAAATCACGGAATGCGGCCAAAAAACTTTCATGAACTGATTATAAGTTGAAACTCGGTAGCATTTCAATCATGAAGCATCAGAGACGGTGAACGCTGTAGAGCTTGTTAAAGGTTAGCAGGTCTGAGCCCAAAGCTGCCTTGTTATTTGGAAGCTGGAAGCCTTTATACTAAATAAGAAACAATCGAGCACAGAAAAGAACTTACCATGAGCATAGCCATTACAGCACGTAACGCCATCAGTTCAATATGAAGAATTTTTGTGTGTGATCTTCGCAAGATCGACATTATACAGTATTTAACTGGTGCTCCGCCTAGCTTGTGTAGAATACAGCCTTCGGCCTGCTTTGCAAGCTCCGCCTCAGTGAAGAAATTACCCATTAGAAGGCGATTACACTCATCGAGCATGATTTGAATTGATTGATATAATCTAGCCGACTAATCGACGATATTAATCAAATCTGAATCTGAAATAACCATTGCGTGTTAGCAGATCATGTGTCGCGCACTTCCGTAGATGCAGTTCGAGTACGATCATTCAAGCTCGGAATCTAATCTACGAGACATAATTTGTATCTAAACACCTAACTGTAGGCACCCGTAGCTGGTGCTACAGGTGCTCTTCCAGCAACAGCTGGGGCTACGGGCGCTCCTACAGCTGGTGATACAAGTATTCCTACAGCTACAATTGGTGCTACAGGCGTTCCTACAGCTACAATTGGTGCTACAGGCGTTCCAACAGCTACAATTGGTGCTACAGGCGTTCCTACAGCTACAATTGGTGCTAGAGGCGTTCCTACAGCTACAATTCGTGCTACAGACGTTCCTACAGCTACAATTCGTGCTACAGACGTTCATACAGCAACAATTGGTGCTACAGACGTTCCTACAGCTACAATTGGTGCTACAGGCGTTCCTACAGCTAGAATTGGTGCTACAGGCGTTCCTACGGCGACAATTGGTGCTACAGACGTTCCTACAGCTACAATTGGTGCTACAGACGTTCATACAGCTACAATTGACGCTACAGACGTTCCTACAGCTACAATTGGTGCTACAGGCGTTCCTACAGTTACAATTGGTGCTACAGGCGTTCCTACAGCAACAATTGGTGCTACATACGTTCCTACAGCTACAATTGGTGCTACAGACGTTCATACAGCTACAATTGACGCTACAGGCGTCCCTACAGCTACAATTGGTGCTACAGACGTTCCTACAGCTACAATTGGTGCTACAGACGTTCCTACAGCTACAATTGGTGCTACAGGCGTTCCTACAGCTAAAATTGGTGCTACAGGCGTTCCTACAGCTACAATTGGTGCTACAGACGTTACTACAGCTACAATTGGTGCTACAGGCGTTCCTACAGCTACAATTGGTGCTACAGGCGTTCCTACAGCTACAATTGGTGCTGCCCCCGCACTCAGCAGCGCGCGTACGCTACCCACACTGCCAGCTGTGTCAGCTCTGCACACTCAGCTCAGCTCTACATATCACGATGGGACCTGAACACAGAGTTGCACTCCGTGCGCCGAGCTGAGCTGCACCCACCGAGCTAAGTTCTGCACCCAGAGTTACGCTCTGTATACTGAGCTCTGCCCACGGAGCTGTCTGCTCACCAAGTCTGCTCACTGAGCTGAGGTCTGCACTTGTCATCCACACGGACACCCAGTGTTGTGATCTGCACACCGAGCAGCTGCCTCTACTGACTGCGGGCTTGTCAGGTTAAGCCGCTGTAAGTCTATTTTGTGTCTACTGAGAGACATTTGCACATTTACGCAAAGTCTTTCCAGCAAACAGCTTAGTAAGCTTAGTGAGGGCTTCTTCCAGAAGAAAGCCAATACATTTTGAAGTGTCTCCTGACTGACGCCTATTGCCGAGGGAGAATATTGTGCGTCCACCACCTCCGCATGTGGGCCCTATTTAGTGCCTACGTTAATGCGTTTTGCATTTTCCTAGACAGCAGTAAATACACTCCGTTACTACCGAGTGAAAAGCTCATATTTGGGATTTTTCTGTTGGGTTTCCCATCTCCTTTTCGTTATTTCGAATTCTCACCGAAATCCTTCAAATGGAATTCCCCAGACTCAATGAACTTCAAAACAAGTAGAGCTTACATGGCGTTTCCACAATAACTGATCGATGCAATGTTAATTAGTTATTACTGGTCACAATTATTGTTAATATGGTTCAATACAATCATTATGATTAGGCGAAAATAATTCCATATCCTTTTTGCAAGTCTAGCGCCACAAGCGTAAGCTTGTGGTCATTTTGTGTCATATGCGAGCGATTGTAAATTTCAAAAGCAGTAGGAATTACTTTAGGTTGAGTTGTTTTTTTCATCTTCGATCGGCGCCCAACATATTCAATAGAGCGGGCTTGTTTCGGGGCGAGCCCTCGAGTTCACAGCCTACGCTCTTCTCGTACAGAGTTCGTGCGCAATGCCGCATGAGGCCTTTAGAGATCGTTAGCGCCCACCGCTCGTCCTTATTTTCTTACTCTCAGGTCCTTAGCTCATGTTCTATATCACGAGTCTTATAATGAAAATAACTAATAATTTCTTCAAATTTCAAGCATCGAACGTTCATACGCTTCGTTTCGCTTGTAATGGATGCAAATGTATTAGATGCAGCACCTACATACCTAATTGATGGTGATGTAGACTTGATAGAGAATGCAAATCAAAAAATGTTCCTTTAGGTGCTTCAACATTGTGAGGAGAGTCAAATAGTAGTGAAAAGCAGAACATAATTTCGTTAAGAAAAACAACCGGACCGGGAATTTACTTTTAAAAAAGTCCGAACTGCAAACTTGAAGAAAATTAACTGAAGCCTTTATTTTTACCTCGACATTCTGTGGTGTCAACACAGGGCCTCCTAAACGAGCGTCTTGTGTCGCGTCTGGCGTAAACAATGTTAGTTAAATGATGATTTTATAGCCGGTCCATTAGACGGCCACGAATTAGAGCACTGCAGTTGCCGATGCCATGCGCGGCTGCAGTACAGAGCTCTCGCTTGCTCTAATGTAAAATTAAGAGTCAGAGCTCCTGCTGTAATCATTAGCGTAAAAGTTTCGGCGCCAGACACGCGCACCGGCCCGGCTCTGACTTCAATGCAGTTCTTTGTCACTCGCCCAAATTCCCTGCTTCAATGAAAACGAAAAACTCAAAAAAGTTTATTCAGCAGAGCATGTGCAATTGCTGAGTATTTTACAAGTCTCGTTGCTAAAATCTACTGAACATAATAGAGCGCTAAATGTGATTTTGTAGTTGCAATACATATAGAACACAAAGTTGGGAGGGAAAGTGGGGATGGTAATTGAACTCTTCCTAGTGAATAGTTGTTAGTACTGAGGTAAGTGTTGAAAAATATAATTAGTGGTGATAGAGATGATCAGATTATCAGCTCATTTCGACGCTTATTATAAGGATCGCGTTTACGATAGGATTTCCATGCTTCGACATGTTACTGAAGTTAAGTGAGAAGCCAAATGCCTCAAGTATGAAGTCAAAGCGAGTTCTAGTCTTATGTATTTATTTTTGCAGAAGATTTATATTTATGAGCGTGAACAAAACACTGCACTGAGTCAAATATTTTTTTGTTCTACAAATTCTGCATGCATCGACACAAGTTCCTGCGTGCTCTACACAGCTGCGAAACAACTAGCATTTTTAACTAAAACCAAGGACACGAGAAATGCCTCTCATTAAACAAATGGCACTGCTGTGTTTTCTGTTGGACATTGCTTAATTGTCAATAACCAAAGCTCAGAACTAAACGGGGTTGCCTTCAAGAGAACTAAGCTCTGCACAACAAAGCAATCAATAAAGCTAGAATGGCGGTGAGGCCTGTTAAAGTTGGTAATATATCGGCTAGAGACAATCAGTTCACAAAATACTATTGATCCTTATTTGTTCAGACCTTATCAGATCGTAATAGCGAAACGAAGCGTTTAGAGGAGCAGTAAAAACACTGTCGTGCGTTGAAGTCCCTGATCCAAATTTTTTGCCCTATATTAAATTTCTGCATCGTCTCTCTGTGCGAGACCGCACTTTAGTTCTTGCGGAGCTATTCCTAGCTATATTCTCTTCTTCCTGTTTTTTCTTTTTATTTTTCTTCCCCTTCTTTATCTTCTCGTTGAGACTAAAGAGGCTGGAGCGATGGGTCACTTTAGCTTCATGAGTGAGCGAACAATGTCCTACTGACTAGTTTTTCCCCACGAGGGCTTGCCGCCTCTATTGCTCTATTAGCTTTAATTCACCTCTTGGTGTTTGCTAATATTTGAATTTAGATAATTAACCCAGATAACCCATTTAAATTCTTTACGAAATTGCTTCACAATACCCTCACGCATCAACGTTTGATCAATTCTGATATACGCGCAAAGCACGCGCTATTGAACGATGAAGTAGCATGGATATACACTCAGCTCAGACGCGTGCATGGAGTGAATCAGAGATCGTTCTGAAATCTACGAGACAGCTCCTCCTCACGGTAATTGCTATTGCCTGGAAGAATTTCTGGTTCCGTCAACGCTGCATGATGTCAAACGCGTCGGAGAACTCTGAGAAATGTAGGAATATTCATCTTCATGAGTTCTCGACGAACAGAACTCCGCATTTCTCGCCCTCTGCGCCAATTCCTCTCATTTCGTTATTTCATCTGCGAGGAGGCAGACATCTTCGCTTTTAACATTAGTATGAATATGGCGTGGGAAATATAAAGATGAGGAAAAATTGCTGGAGTCATCATTAGTGAAACAAGTACATAAGAGACCTCTTACTGTTTAATTGAAAATTATATTAGACCATCTGTTCCGAAGATCACAAGAAAATTAATGAAAGAAATCACTTGGAGAGAGTGCAGTGTTTTTCAGCTTTTTCATTTTCAGCACGATAACTCTACCTTAACGTCTTTAATAATTTGTAGACTTATCAGCTGAAGCGGATGGAATCTGATCCGAAATTGGAAACTGTGGGACTTCAGACGTATTTATCACAACCAAGTTCATATTGATAATCGATGGTGATGAAGGGATTTGTTTGAAAATTATACATTTTAAACGCAACGCAACACAAGCAGCTCTGGTACGCGAGAATTAAGAATCACACTTCGGGCAAGAAACACCCAGGGTCGATCCCCGTCCCACACCCTGTATTATCACCAGAATATGTGAAGCTCCTCTGATGAGTATAGCAAACGAAAAGGACATCTGGAAGATGTCAAAAGGTGAACTCTTCCACTCATTGAGCTGGCAGTTTACTCACTCAACACCTCCCCTTAGGTTAAGAGGCTGAGAAATCATTTTTGCGACTTGATTGCAATGAAAAGAAAGATTTATTAAGATGACGCTGAACCTTGAGAAGCTGCTGGGTTAGGAAAGATATAGCACGAGCTGTGAAGTATGAGTTAAAATTCACTTTTTTCAATAATTTTCCATAACAAAGTTTTCCAAACTTTCGACGAATAAATGGCCTTAGTTTTCAATCTCTTCGTAATACTGAATTATGCAACGGTTTTATTTACGAGTGAAGAACTACTCGTATCAGCCTGATAATGTTTAAAAATCAAGTTTGATCTTATAATTGAATATTACCCGTATACTTCGTTGTAACCATAGCCATCATGGTTCTTCAAGTACTTATGAATTTTTCTGAGAAAATTTGTCTTTCGTTAAAAAAATGTTGATTTCCATTGTTCGAAGAATTTTTTTCAATCGGTAAATTGAAGCCTCACTAGCTAAATAATTAATGCTATAGCCACTTTACCCGGGGGAAAAATTAACATTTCCTTGGCCTTTCGATGTTTTTGTGTTCTGATATAGTTTGGGAGACAGAGAATGATGCTGTAATTATTATAATGCAACCTCAGTCACGTGATTGATGGAGAGAGGTCGTGAATAATATTTGATGGTGATGAATATTTATTTATGATTCGAAAATATCATTGTTATTTTTGGAGGGAAAGTTCACATAGCTGAGTTTTTACTTAGCTCTAATTCTCGATACTGTTTGTTGAACTCGGTTTCAAATTTAGAATAGAAAGAAAAGGGCACTTAGGAGAAAAATATCTCTAGCTAGCTTCCATGACTATAACCAGGAGCTGACTACAGGCCAGAACGAGAAGCCATGGGATATTCCCGCACGGTTTTTCTCAAGTTGAGTCGCAGGCGTCGTACATCTGAGACGCTAGAAGCGGTTGACCGCGTTCATAAGAATGAATGGTTGCAGTCACGCGCAGAGTATGAACTTGAACATTTAGGCGACACACCCATTCATGCGCGACTACGCCTTTCTTCAAAACCCACTTTAGATGACCTCAATAAGCAACGAACGATTTGCACGCATGCACTAGCAATAATACAAATGAAAGCTTGCTCAACGGTTAATGTCATCCACAGGCGCAATGGAGCCATTAGAATGCTTTTTGGCCATTGCAAGCAGATAAGAAAGTCATGCGTACATAAAAACAGAGAAACACCCTCTTTACAAACCCTCTGAAACTAAACATAGATTTTGTTTAGTGAAGTTTAGTGTAGTATATTTACCTTAGCTTGAGAAAGATTCAACGCAAGATCAGGTCCTTTAAAGGAGTTTAGCTAAATAAGTAATTCATAATTTGCGGATTTTTCGTGAGTCAATCTCAATAATTCTCATGAAACCTACTTTCTGAAATACTTAAGACATATTTCTTTAGCATTGCTGGCGTTGGCAGAGACAAGGTATTACATCTGTTTAGTTTAATCTCTTGCCACATTGAGAGTTATCTTGAAGTATGTGACGTGTGAGCTATACTTGTCACCAGTGTCGCTTGTTCAAGGGTAGCCGTTCAGTGGAGGTTCCAGCTGCGCAGAAGACGGTGCCAATCCATCTTTTTGTAACGATCATTGAACACATTGCGTCCCTGAGACGACTGTTTTGAAATGCAGCTGCATTGGAACTCACAAGCCTGGAAAGATAGAGACTATGCCAGCCATAGCACTCAAGAGCACAAGTGCAGACACAGTTCGCTCTTTAGAGCAGAACATCTTGCGTTTGACTGTCCTCATAAAGCCTCTGGCGCCGGGGTGCGGAGAGAGTAATAAACTCTTCCTGGCCTCTTGACAGACTTGAATGCCAAAGAGAAAATAGGGATATTAAATATTCAAAAGCAAACACCATGTATGAGAGGTAAAACTCTTCATAGAGAGATAAAAACTGCTACGCGGTATCTGATGAAACTGTGTCATGAGGTGACGGAAGTCCAGGGCGTCCCAGATGCACGGAGACAGGGCCAGCATGCAATTGTCCTCTTGCACCTGTACTTTAAGCCAAATGAGCCACGGTGCTTGACCCTAAATGAGGCCAAGGTGCTTGACTAGGGAATAGTGCTTTTGAGGATGCTTCAATGTTCTGACTCATCTTCGGCAACTTTTACTCCATCATTAGTGGGAAGAATGCTGCTAAGGTATATTATTCAATGCATTTTAACGTTGAGATCCGATTTGATTATCAATGTTCCGAATTGAAAAAACATGTCCTTTTACGATTCATATGTGCAAAAAATACTTTCAATGAAAGCCCTTACGAGCTAACGGGTTCAGTAACTAAGTATGGGATTCAAGTTTACCAGAAATTTTTCAAATAGCACACAAATGTTAACATTTTTAGAAAAACAATAAACTGAATCCGAAAATTGAAGACCATATGTGCGATTGGCAAGGAGTGGTGTGAAGCCATGTACCCATGTGCAGAGAAATACTTCTAAAGACGGTCTTGGGCTTGTACATTACCAGCCGAGTTCCTTCATTATCCGGTAGAGTTAACGGCAACTCATATCGGAATTATTGCAGTGTTTGTACCGATGGTAGTTTCTCGAGACGGTTTTCAAGATCCTGTACGGCTGATGTATAATTTGAGCAATTCTCTGTGAGCACGGTTGACCGTGGCAGCTTACCACAGCAGGCTGCACTGAATTATTGTCTTCTGACGGCTGATAAGCCCACAGGTTAATGCAATTTACTAACGTAACGTACTTTATCACAGAATATAATGAAAAAGTGACTACCGCTCGGCAGTACACGGACCTACAATTTTTTTTCCAATGTCTTGGATTTTATAAAAAATGCTCTTGAGATTATAAAACGTAGTAAATTTCAACCTTTCAGTGGCAAAAATTACCTTTTAGTTCTCCTAGAATAATTTGATCGACACTCGAGACGAGGAATTTGTAAAACAAGAACCAAACTTCGTTTCTGAGACGCGAGAAGACCGGCCGTAAATGGAAGTTTGCTTATTCTTTCTATTCAGATTGTTTCATCGCTTTTTCGTCATGACCGAATGCGGAGGCTTTTAAAATCAAAAAGAAGAAAATCAACGATTCAATCGTCACGAGTGATTTTTTTGGTCATGAAGTGATCTCTTTAGGTTCATATTTTTTTTCGTGGCATTGTCTCGTGAATGAATGTGTGTTGTAAGTTGACGTTTTTAATTCGAAAATACATTACTAATTTACTGGCGTGTCACGTTTGCTAAACAACACTGCAAGCCTGACGTCGCAGAGCCTGTTGATGCTCCTTTCGGCGCAGCCTCGGCAGCGCACGCCTGCAAGTTGCCTGAGTGGGCGAGCGCTCTCCTACTGATAACTTTTTCTAGCTGAGTCCCCTGCATCGGCGGTGATTGTCAAGGCTTCCATTAAAATTTGTGGTGAGCAGAAGCTGTAAACTCTATGCTAATTTTACAATAATTGATGACAATTTCCATAGACCATTTTTAAGTTACTAAAGCGCCTAAGTTGAGTAACATGTGTCTTGGCATTTTTTTGCAACAGTCAGTTGGAATTGCCTTCAAAATTCAGAACACACAAATCACGATTATACCAGAAGTGTTTTTAGCACTTTGATTCTTTTCAGTTTTGCTCATGCATACCTCATAATTGTATATACTACACGGAAACAATTGGACCTCAGGTTATACGGCATCTCACACGAGCCTCGACTAATGCAGACAAAAATAATTCTTAGCAATTCAATAAACTCGATGTTTGATGCAAGTTGTAAATAACTGGAATTTATTTTTATTCAAATAAGTTGATGTTCATACAAAATGATGTCCTAAAACACGAAGATAAACTAAGAATATACTAGTGATCGTGTATTCTAGGCGACTGGACTTGTAAAAACTCAATTTTACATTCCTTAACCCCTTACTTACTAGCGCACTCAACGGCGGACTGAAAGCCGCAACATCTCTATTATCTGGTGTCAGTCAAGTTACAGGCCCTTTAACTTGGTAATGAATTCTGGCGCTTCGACGGCTTTTTACACATCCTGAGACCTATAACTCTGCAAACCGAGCGGCTGAGTCACGCCCTACCCGGCCCCCACAAGCTAAGGATAGACCCCTCCCTTTCACAATTAGGACTATCGTTAAAGTCGTCGGACGCAGCCTTGCGCTAATTATGAGCATTTGGTTATCTTAACGAATCCCATACTCCATTCTCTTGTTTCGATTTTCAGCCTGGTTTGTAGTAATGAAAAACATCGTAGAGTAAGAATAAAATTTAGCTGGACTTGACCATCGAGTATTCACAACGTATTCAAGAGTTTGAAGAGTGGTCGTGTTTCTAGAACTACCTTCAACTTGGAAATGAAAGTTAATGACGTTGCGTTCATGAAAACATATAATCTAACATTAAGGAAGAGCCTTCTGCCATCCCAAATACCAAGGAAGTGGCTGAAGACGAGTGGGATCACTCTGGCAATACACATTTTAATTCTCCGGGTGCATGGGTAAAAGCTGGGTATGATTGCATCACTACATTAAATCATCAACGTATACATATACATTTGAACAACGAAGTTGCAACAATAGCAAACATTTATGAACTCAATTGGTACTCGTACGAAGTTAATTTGAACATTCAACACATTCAATTCATCAAACCCGTGAGAAAATTTGGAATGCTCCCTGTGCTATTAAACTTTAATCTCTCCTTGATCTTAATTCATTTTTTTTATCTTTGGAATTATATTTTCTTTTATTTCTGATTACGTATGTTCAACAGGAAAATATAAATCGAGGCAAAAATCATGAGACGAGCTTCTAATAAAATTCACCACTGCAATAGTCAATTTCTGCTCACAATTTTAAATATTATGTCTTTGATTTTGAACCCTTCTTCTCAACACACCACAGGAACCCCGGCTTGGGGGATTTCTTCATCTTGACACCCGCACTAAATACTTCTCTAAGTTAGAACGATTGAGAGGACTTACCGAGTAACTGGGACCACTGGGCCGGAGGTCTCCACTCTGGATACTGCTTGGGGAACACTTCACGACTCCACATGGTGTTGAGGTAAACTCGATACACGGTTAGTTTGTCGGGGCTACACGACTGCGACCCTTGTGTTGTGCATATGACCATCGTCAATGTGATTGTTACAAGCGCGAGGCATTCGCTGCTCTTCCACGTGAAAGCCATTGTGTGACGTGGCTAGGTAAACTGCTCGAGTTGAGGAACGAACGACACAAGTTCCGACGAATATTCGTTCACTCGCCGCCAATTGATTTACTGTATTTGACGAGGTGTAGGGGCGAATTCAAGACTTATAAACTGCTCACTTGTCTCATTTTTATTTCCCAATACGAGTAACGTTCTTCGCAAATGACGCGCAAGAGCCTGAACGAAAATCCGCTCTCGAACAAGTACAAAGAGCGAGAGTTTTCTACGGTGGCACGGTAAGGACGAGAGGAAGAGATGATGACACGATGAAGCGCTCTGCAGCAGAGCCTTGACTGGCACAGTGTCTGCCCCACGTCTGGCGGGGAGCTTCACAACAAGAGTGGTGCTGCTACGCTCTCCTCAGACTACGCTATAGTGAGAGACTGCAGCTGCTGCACTCGGCACAGTTCGCGGAGCGACTCGCACAAACAATCTAGGAGCTCGCCGACCGGGCCGTCTGCTTATGTAGTCGACATTGGAGGCGTGTGCACAATAGCGCCTCCACCAGGGACAAACTAAAATACGCTATCCTTCTAAGCTCTTTTTATAGCTATGTTTATTTCCTTCCCAATGATGCCCATGCTTAATGCCGTGACACGGGACTCCATATTCTGGGGGTAAGTGATATTTTGGTACGCTCCCTAATACGTTCCATCGAATTTTACGGACACCTCCGCAGCGTCGTCCAACATCTCAGACACAACCACAAATAATTACTTAGAGAATTCTTTCTTCTTCCGTCTCTTATCAGTCTACGGATTCGACACTCCAGTTGTACGCACGCGGAATCAATTTTTCGGTTATAAGAACTCATTCACAAGGGCACCTGAGTAGAACTAAATGGGAAAAGATTAAAGTAAAATACTCTTATGCGGTGGTGAGTGCCTCGATCTCGGATGAGCATAGTATAACTGATGAACATTGTATAACTATTTTCACCATACCACCACTGCACCACAACCATCAAAAATGTAAAGTTTCTTCTACAGGACTGTAACTCCACGACTTTATCTTGTAGACGAATGGAAAGATTTCTGTTAAGTTACACTTAAAGTCCTGTCGTTGAGGCCTCAAATGGAAGTGCTGCGCTGTGAGAGCATTTTTATCATTTTAACATTTTTTATCATCGTGAAAAAAATAAAGGCTCATTGTTATGTTTTTCGCGAGAAATGACGAAACGAAAACCGGATTGCAAACGAGCTGGCTACAATTTGGTGAATGAGAAAAACTTTTAAATTATATTCTTAGAATACACGTTATTTCTGTGTTGCCTGATGTTTATATTTGTTAATGCTCTTTCATTTTAAAATTAATTCGTTTATTCAATTTGACTTGGTTAAGTTACTTTGGTTAAGAAAGTTCCGATATTAGTTAAAGATTTATTATCATACGATGGCATTTAATTTTTTCAAACTTCAGTTCATTTTTTCTTTTTATTATTTTAATCACTGAATTTATGCAATGCACTGCAAAAATAATGTGAGGTTAAGATTTATTTGGATGAAGACAAAATCTGATTGAGGATGCTATTTATGTCAGTGCACAAATCAGGGGGAGCAAATTACCAAAAATAGCTAAGTACTAGAACAGTTTGCCCTGTTTCGAAAAAAAAATTTGAAATATCAAATTGAAAACCACGACTTCCAAAGTCGTGGAACAACTAGGCTCGTATATTCAGCTTTTTCCGAGGGGGAACTCGCAACAAAAAATAAAGCTAGATGTATGAGGTATGAGAAAAAAAAACATATTTTTTGCATGGCAATAATTGTTAACTGCGAACGCATGCTATCTAATTGTTGCGCGAAACATAAACTCGTATAAAATCACGACTCAAATTTCTAGGAATTGGGTGCCAGCTGTTTCGGCGTCTGCACGTCGTCAATTCGTTCAGATTTATTATTACGTGATTGTGAATGATGAAGTTTAGGAGGATTGAATAGAGTTCTACATGGAGGCATATCGGACAAGTACAAAACCAAAAAATCTTTCTGTCCTCCAAGCATTAGCTAAATTCCTCACTAAAATAGGTTTAAATACTAATCAATACTTTGTTATCTTATTTTCACTCATATGCGTGCATCTCATGCAGCTTGTGAGTGAAAATCTAGCTGTCGACAAATTTTTGAAACAATGCGCGCTCGAGAAATGAGGTGGTGCATTCCAACTCATCTAGTTTGCAGTGTTTGTAGCCAAATTGTACGGAGCTTACCGTTAAGGAGGAGGCAGTTCTCATAGCGTGGTAGCTACTCCAACTATGAGATGTGTCAGCAGCGGCCCTGAAGAATACCTTGGCATAATTGCGAAAGAAGTGTGAATGAAAGTGGCATGAAAAATTAATTCGTATTGGTAGGAAACTCAGGCTTCGAAAAGAATAAAGTATCAGAGATGGGGAGAGATGGGGTTGATTGAAGAGTATGGTTGAAATGGCATCTTTTAATGGCTCATAAATTCGAGCATGTAGCAATCATGATGACGGCCTCTTGTAATTGAAATCTGCAGGCCAGAATGTAGAGTTATAAGATACGTTGAGGGTTTCAAGCGGAAAACGTTTAGTTGAAAAAGTTATGAAGTTAGTATGGTTGGACAGAAGCAACGGCCACCGAGTTTGATATGTATATCTCAAAAGTATACACTTCCCCGGTAATTTGTATACACAATGTAGCCTTGATTCATATTCAGTTTCGTACTTTGGCTCCACTCTCGAGATGCGTCACAGCCTGACGTAGGAGGTGTAAACCAGTAAAATGTACCATTAGCCCGCCATATGACGGTGACTAGAAAGTGACCAAGGAGGTTGAGTAAAGAGCCTGTGTTGAATAATGTTCACTACCAATTATATGATTATGCGCTGCGAGTCTAATTATTTACGAGATTAACATTTTCCCAATTATATAAAAGACTAAGAGACGAATAAACATTAAATTTCCAGGGAGCGTTGGTCGTCCTCACATGTATATGCTGTGAAGAAAATTAATTCGAACGCGAAGGAATTAATTCCTAATTAATTAAGAAAATTAATTCAAATCTCACACGCAGATTAATTCAAACAATAATGGCATTCATTCTGAATAGCCACCGAATTAAAGAGTGGTAAATTGTTTACGAGGGTCATTAAAATTCATTTAAATCGAAAAAATAGTCTCTTCAATAGTAGTTTCTTATATAGAACAACGGACATAAGCATCGAATAAATTTAGGAAAGTTAATAAATGAGCAACAATTGTGATTCGAATGATCAGCCACAAGGTATTAGCATGAAACGTGTATTTTATCCTATAAATGACCTGTATTAGTTGTTGACCTGTAATATTCCCCGAAATGCCAAGAAGGCTTTCTCAAAACTCATCCTTGTTCCTAAATTGACGTCCATTTGTGTAAAGGTATTGTTTCATAATGCTCTACAGGTTTTCAATTGGATTTAAATCTGAGAATTTTGTGGTCCACTTTATCTTTCGAAGCCCGAGAGCCCCAGCTTGTGGAGATACTTCGTAGTTTTATGAGCTGCATGCGAGGGGGCATTATCTTGCAATAAAATGTTTCTTCTGAGTTTTACTCAGTCTTTTCAACCATGGTTCCAAATGCTCGTGTAGAAAAACTAGGCATTTGAAGTCATTTTAATCCCACCTGGGCCTTCTCATTGGCCAACAAGGTGTCTTTGATCATCTCAGCCCAAATCAAAATCCCTCCACCACCTTGTAGGTGCCTCAAACTATGATTGCGATTCCGTCAATTCACCAGCCATCCATGCTCAACCATCCGGGTCACTGAAAGTAGAACGTATGTCGTTGGTGATCAAAACGTTCGAAAAGTAGACCTTGTTGTTGTTTTCTAACCTTGGCAGTCGATTTTGCTTCTGGAATATTGTCATTGGAGGCTTTGACTCAGTTTTACAGATTTCGTAAGATCCTTTAGATGACGTAATCGACTTTTTTTTCGACTCACTTTTCAAACTTATGCCTTTAAAAATTTGCTCTCTCGTCAATCTACGACTCTTCGCAGCTTCACATGCAATTCGTAGCATAGTACGGCGTGAAACAACTTTTGATTGACCTTTCCCAGCCATCAGAGGTCCCTTCGTAGAATCACCGCTAAAGTTCTTCACAGTTTAGTATAATACTTATCGTTTTAGCTTATTCCACTGTCGCTTAAGTGTTTTTCAATTCAGAGGAATCAATATCCTCTTCTAAATTGGTTAAGCTACATTTAGGACCCATATTAAACACGAATTAAAGCACCTCGTTATTAATTAGACACTTGTGGACTACCGTGATTTTATCCAATAAAAGTCAGTTTGCTTACATTGCGCGTATCTGGACAATTTTTTTCGCAGCACCCGCATGCGAAGAGTGCCAGCAGTCACGGTGAATTTACGCAAATTTATCTTTGAATTTTAATGTAATTGAGAAAATGTTCTCTCATTGATAATTTAACACGCAGTGTATACCACTTGAGGGTGAACCACTCTCATTGAGTTTTATTCGCTTGTGTTTAGCTCGTCACTTGAAGAAATTCTAACAAACACACAGGAACTACGAGGAGAGTTCATGGTGCCGGTAACACCATACGTTTTCCACTTTATGCGTCCACTTTCAGTAACAGTGCCTCGAAGTAAAAAGTGGATGGTCTCCGTTAAATAACAACCGCGTACTCTGATTTAAGCGACATGATTTCTCATTTGCATTTAAGTGTTGAAAAAATTGAACGAGCGTGAAATTGTTAATGCCAACAATTAATCTAGGAACATTCTCAAAATATTTCGGTACCATACTTTTAAAATCATTTCTGGATGTCGTATACAAAAAGTTCCAGCAACAGCATAAATTTCTCAAAATCCAGCGGCTTGCAGTGTTTTTCATTTGTGATTTTAGGCGCTGTTCATTAATCTTAAAATTTGTGACGACCCGACTGCCTCGTATTGCTCTGAGAGTTGATGCAGTGCAGTAACATTGCTGAATTGATCATGTCTTCCAAAAAGTTTAACTGTTTCAATTTGAGTGTGCTGATTCTCTCATAGAATGGTGAGTCTTTTTGTAAATAAACTAAAACGCCTTGTTCGTTCCGAGCAAACCCACGACTTTTTCAAATATCACCATGCTCCTTCACTACTGGCTCTTATGCAGCGAAACAGGGATTGAAGTGGCAAAGATGCAGCCATTATGAACTACGCACAAATATCTCATATCAAGCTAATGGTTTGCCATTAAAACAATCAGCGGTGATGTTTTCCACTGTTCTATCCAAAACGTCTGCGCCGTTGAGACTGCTCTTATGTTATCAAATGGCAATTAGCTTTAGTCTTCTGTTTAGATTTGCGAGAGTTGTGCAATAGATGTTTGGACAGTGGGGACAGTAAACACCTTTAGTGTCTCCTGTGTTGTGCGCTCATTAATCAAGGTCTACTTAGCGCGTCATCACAACATACGCAACTGTGTACATCTCGCGCGCCTGCTCATTTGGGGTGCATTCCTCCCGTAGACTTTCATACGAATTCTATTTTATTATTTTCGATTGTTAGTAAATTACACGCTTAGCTGTCAAGTGAGAAAGTTAGTTCACCTCGTTTTTCGGTTAGTACAGGATAATTAATTGTTGAAGTTATAATGCAGCATCGCAATTATTACACCCATGCAGTCAGTATTACGATTTGAAAAAATTTCACATATTCATTTAAGTACCGTTATTCTCAAATTTCTAAAAATGACTCCATCCATCATTAGATTTTAATAGATTTAAAATATTTCGCATTTATTTCACCACGAACCGTTTTTTTCTAAAGCTCTTAAACAACAATAAAATCATAAGCATCATCTCCATCCCCCCATCAATACATGAAAGTAACCATTTTGTGAGTGCCAGTACAGAAAACGAGTAGTCTTTATTCTTTAGCTTCTGAGATATTTTTAGCTCGATAATATAGTAAGGCATATACCCTCTAAGCCCGCACGATTGGAGGCGTCGAACTCACTTTCGACACCTGACCTCAGAGTGAGCATATTGCATGACATCTTTACGGACTCGGTCACCATGCAGGAAGGCGAAGTTAATACTATCTTAATATTTAACTTAAGCTTTACATCCAAGCGCTCAAACTGAATGCATATAACGAAGCTGGGAGCGGCCTGCTAGGCAGGTTGTTGCTACATTGCCCTACATGGTCTGAGTAGAAGAAAAGTCCGCGGAATGACCGCTGAAATGACCCGACCTCGGCCTCAGGCGTACTCCTTACTTGGAGATGCCTTGTGCACAGGCGAGCACGCTTCATACTATAGAGATCTCATGAAAAGAGGATGGCAACTCCTTATTGCTTTTGTCGGAGAAAAGCAAGCTTTGTTTCATGATGTAGCTCTTCGGTATCAATGCAATAGTTGAGAAATGGCGTCTGAGAACGAAATATAGAAATTCATTAACCACGTAAGGTTCCTCTTGTCCATGATTTACGAATGGAAACAGCTAACTACATTTCCTAGTGTTCAGTTCCTGACCTAATGGTGTGAGACCAAGAACACATACTGAGTATAATCTGCATAAAAATGTTAATGATTTGTATCACTGAAGTACAACTTGCTGCTTTAAAAGACGCATTTCTAAACTAAGGAACTTCCTTCAAAAGAATTAGACTTGAATTATATTCATGCTGAATTATATTTGACATGAATATGAGAGAATTTCTTCAGTGGTATTATAATCCACGCATATTAAAATATACCTCTAATACCCTTATTCATTACTCAAGATTTAACTTGGCAGAGAACCTTAAATGGGACCCAAAGTCATGATGTGGAGACCAGTGCATCAATTCTCAAAACAGAATGTTATCAAAATAGTAAGTAACTCTTGACTGGTACTGGGCTATATAGACTGGTCACTCAAATAAAGTTTAAAAGTTTCTAGGCTCTTCATTAAAACAAAACTGTGCAGGTACAGTATAGGGAAACCGGCTCGTCAAGTTTTTCGAGAAATATTAAGGCTTGAACCAGGGCTACGCATCCATCGCTATGCCTTGATTCAGTTTGTAGTTCACGCAATTACACGGTAAGGTGTAAATTATTTTGAATTAACACTGTATATTCTGTGTTGTTATAACCTGCTTCGCTATTTACTAGCGTTTCAGCGTAGAGAGTTCCCATGCTTTGCTTCAATAATGGATTACTCGCTACACAAGTACATTATTCTCTTGTGTACCGACACAAAGTTTTTACGTAGTAACAATATTTGCACGCCCTCTCATACAACACACATCCTGGCGAAGTTAAAACTATCCTTTAGTATTCACAGGAGAGGCTCGCAAAGCAAGTTTGTTGAGCTTCACAACGGACAGTGAAATGCGGCCAAAGCTGTCATGAGTTAAGTTCGTGGCCTATTCGCAAACTCATTGATTGTGAATCTGTAACTTGGAAAATTATGCAGCTAAAATTTGATTCTGTGATCAATTTTAAATGATTTGAAGAAACTAATCATTTATTTTTTCTTACTATATTCCCCGGACATAAAAGATTTTGCTCCAATTTTTCCCTACGCCGGTGTCTGTGTAATAAAAAGGAGGTTAATTATGCACCACCAAGTTAGGGATGGACTCAGCAATAAATTGCTTTGAGGGACGTTTTTTTTTGGGGGTATTTTTAGAATTTTTCTGGGATGTGTTTCCCATGATGTGATCATACACTATCTAAATTCTTTTGATTCAGGCTTTCTGTGCAGTATTAATGAGTCATCTGTACAGACATTGCGCGATGGGCTGAAGAAGTCCGTCAAGAACAACAAAGGTGAATGTAACTCGCTTGCACATCATTACTATATTTCTATTGATTGTAATACTTATCACTCATAATTAAAGGACAAGAGATAAAACAATAGAATTACGCTTATGTTTAAATTAATTCTTAATTATAATTCTTTTCTGGTTGAAACAAAGATGTAGACTGTAGAGTGAAGCAAAAATTCAGGACTCGTTGAATTGACGTACGTATATAAACTCTGGTTTGACTCTTAGGCACAAAACTTTACTCAAACTAGGAAGAGAACGAGATTATGTGTGTTACTTCTCTCGTGGTGCTAAGTTCACACATTAATGCTGCGCCCTTCACCTCACTTGACAAAGACATCTCTTGTGAATCACTTCAAGTTCCTTCAGCAGCTTGGCAATCAATTCTTCCGAAGTCCAGTCATAAATTTGCGGATCCAGCTGTGATGTTGGGCTCGATAACTACATATACGTCTGGATCGCAAAACTTCAACTTCTGAAAATGTGTTAATAAGTCAATTGAGCTATTCTCTCTGAGAAAGGTGCAACGTAACATGATGTATGAAGTCTTTACAGCGCTGTGAAGAAAGCTTCGAAAGGATTCACAGCTCACTCAGTTTTACGACTAAAAGCTTTGTTAAGCAGCTGCCCAACACCAACTAAGAATTATTACACTCGATAAAAGATTTTTTATATCTTTGAGCCTGTCTCGATGAGCAGAGAAACTCTTTGTATATTCATCACTGTTCTTTCTTAAGACTGCACCGACTCGATTTTAGGCACTCCAAGCATCCCTCTCAAGAACAACATTTAACTTTGGATGACTTTATCTCGAGTTAAGTGGGTGCCTGACTCTAATCAAAGCTAATTAATACCTAAAATGGAGGAGTACCCCAATTGTAAAAAAAGCACTTGTCTCTTGGTTGCTCTACAGAAGAACGCTTCAAAGATACGTAGTCATTTCGTGGATGAATGACTCGAAGATTGAAAATTGTGTGACCTCGCAAAAAATAGTGTGCAGATTTCTCGATGCTGGCATTTCATTTGGCTGTCCAGCGAGCATGTCTCCTGTGTCAAGCATTTCGCAACAATAAAAGCTTGGATGTACCTCAGCTGGGCAACTAATGCCCGGCTCTCAGTCATTTTCCTGTTCTCGTATTTTTTATACTTTAGCAGGCATGATGGATCTCCACGAACGTGTAGTTCATTAATTCATGTTCGTTGCTCGCTCAGCCGCACTAATATTAATCAAGCCGCCCTAAATCCACAGTTAAATGAAGCCTTTAATGATGCCTCAATAAAGAAGAAGATGCAGAGATACCAGATAGAGTCTGTTGCTGAGAAATTAGAAACGTTCACTTTCAGTCATACAGACCGACTTTTAAAACTGGCTGGGTTCACTCGTCCCAGTAATGTTCCCAGTCTCTCCCATTATGTCTCGTGCCTAATAAACGTCCTTATAATTTCACAGCACACGTCTGATAAAACTTGTTTGGATTTTTTAAACGCATGTCGTTCCATTAGAGTCGCTATTCAGAGTTCATTAAGGCGTGCCTGCATTATCTCAGCAATGTCTATATAATTAAGGAGCCGCAGCCTGCTTCTCTACATCTTGTCGGGGTACCTGATACCATCGTAATTTCTCGGGCTTCTTTTCTGAATGAAAATGTTTCAAATTAACATATCACTCAGGGTCTGTTGATGAATTATACACCACACTTCATGGAGATTAAGGGATAAATAATTTAAATTATGGGATTTCAATAAGCGATGATTAAGCACCTTTCAGTGTGTAACATCAGCAAATTTTACTGTATATTAGTCGGTATATTAAAACGACTTATTTCACTTGAGCTTATCTTGAACTATAGCCCGACAAACTACTTTCTAGGATGTCGTCGGGCAAAAGTGCGCTGATAATCTACAACTCCTCCTACAATATATGTGATGATTGCCTCGCAGCGGCCAGGGCTCTTGATCGTTGGCTGGGATGACAACGCCAGCGATACTAATCTAGCTGTTCGCTGACATTTTGTGGGCCTTTTTGCTCTTTGAATGGTGTGCATGGAGAGAGTGCTGCGTGTGGCGACGCATCAATGAGATTATTTTTAAGTTAGCAGGAAGTGAGTATATGAGCAGGTGCGGCAGTTCCTTTGGCACACTTGAAGGCATGCCACCACACTCTTGTTCAAAAAAAGCGATTGACTTCACCGCACCAGGCGCTTCTTATGCACTTTACATGCAAGTCCTATTCGTGAAAGTGACCACTCTAAATAAAAAGCAAATATAGTATTTGGTCTTTATTGGAAGATCTGGAGTACTTACAGCGATCATTGCTGTCTAAATCATATTTTCATTAGAATTAGATTCCTTTGGCTTAATTTTTAACTTTGCTGAAAACGGATTTCTGTTGTAAAGAAGAAAGCGCTAATTTTAAACCCTACAATTACCTTAATGGCATGGCTCTTTTAAGATGGATGGCTGATCGATAACGTTTGGGAGTCTTTTTAACTTTATCTTCATTAGTTTCCTCGGATTGCTCCTTCAAAGATTACCTTCTGCGTTAGTTATGCTCTAAATAAAGTAAATAATGTTTATAAATATTTGTAATCATTTTTTTACTGATGTATTTTCAGGGGACATATATATAAATATATATATATATATATAAATGTACGCTTGTAACAAATACAAAACACTCTGATTACTACAGTCGATTTTTACAATAATTGTAACTGCCAACTCGAGTTCTTCACGAACGATTTACAGCTCTAACTTAAGATCAACACCGTCATTTTCGAAGGTGAAATTTCATATCCCTGGTATTTAGAGAAAATAAAAACTCATTCTTTCAGATTAATGTCATTTTAGGAGAAAGTTCAAGTTAAAAAGAGACATTATTCACGCACACGTCGTAGCGTTGAATGATATTTTAGGGGCATTCGCTTGAACAATCTCAACAGAATTTCGCTGGCTTGCCTTGGCTTTTGTCATGAGTGGTCTGACTACAGCACAAGTGGATGAAGTCCATTGCTTCTTGAGTCCGTTTAAGTGCCTAGCTCGCTTTGCAATTCCCTGATATTAGACGAAGAAACTTTGAACGTTACGCCCTCGTTGCCGGCAGTTCCGCTTAATTCAGGCATCGTCCTACCATCATAGCTTCAAAAATATCACTTTTTAAAGAAAATATTGAACACAATCTTAAACACAGTTCATTCCTCTGAATTTAACGTCATAAAGCTCCTTCATTTTTGTAGAGAGAAAATGAATTTCCGGAAGCTTTAGCCTTTACTGCATTTCCTGGCTTTTGTTGGCTCTTGTTGTGACCTGCAATATCGGGACAAAGAACTGAACTTGGCTTAGGACTGTCTTATAATTCAATTGCTCAATATAACCTCAGAGTCTTAATGTGAGACAGTCCCCCTCAATAAGAGATGGAGAACACGAAGCCACCGCTTCGAAACCATGATTTCTCTACCGAGCGACCTGCTACTGTTCTCCTCGACTGGCGTACAGAGAAAATGTGCATTTAGGAGCTCCTTCTGAGATGAAAATTTGTACTTCAAGAATTTATGTGGAGACCATTGCACAAATTTACCGTCAATAAAACCGATGACTTTTATACGATAGATGTTTTTTCACCGTAAGGTTTTCTTATGAATCATGCGAGCTTAGTCTATAAAGGAAATATTTCTGTAATAGTACGTAACTAAAAGCAGTCAATTCGTAGCCTGTTAAAAGTACTGAAATTTGTAAAGGTCATTTCATCAAAAAATGTTATTTGACGTAACTTACTTCTTTATTACTTAGTTCATTCTCGTCTGAATAAATTTTGAAAGAAAATCATCGTAATGTCCGCAGTGTATTCGCTTGCGAGTACTTTATTTGATCTCCAAACTAGAAAGCTAAGATTAGCTGTGTGCTGGCAAAAATTGTTCACTCACAAATCAGGGAATAAGAAGCTTGCTTTTTTACTAAAGCCACTGACTGACACACGTACAGCTTGGATCTACATCACAGTAGCGCCGTTCTCGCTACAAAAGAGATCGGTCCTGCTTCGAAGGGCGAGAAGGAGATTTATTTAACGTGTTTTTATGCCACACATAGCGACGGCATAGCTCAATGACTCAACGATATCAAGTTTAATGGGTATGCCTTCGTATTACAGTTGGTGTTCCAGTTGCAGCGTTTACAGAGACTTGTAGATAACTTTGAACTCATCTTAAAGGTCATGCGTGAGCTATGAATGACTTACCTAGAGTGCTGTTTTATCCTAGCACAATAAGGTGCTTTTCATAAAACGCCTGAGATTCAGGTATGTTAGATGGTTCCTTTTGAGCAGTTTTTGACCATCTGGTTACCATCAGTGCTGATGATAACCGCTATAGTTTCCAATCTGAGGTCAAAAACAAGCGCTGGCTACACTTGTTATGTACATATATGTCTATAGCAGGGCTATTAAATATTCATAACGAACTAGTGATTCTGGCCGTAATAGAAAACAGTTTGGCAGGAATGTGAGATAGTTACTTAGAGTGAGGTATCTCCGCAAGCGTGCGTGCATCTGTACGACCAGAAAGTATCTGACTGCAATGACTAAAAGGATAATGCAGAACATTGCATTAGAAGAAGATAGTGAACTGAAATTCTACAAAAATAAGGGCAAAGGAAGATAAAAAAACAAAGACATTGTCTCCTCGTGACACTTCAAATCATCTTCAGTAACGATAACCGTTCTCTAAATATTGCTGAATGGAGATTTGTGCATAATAAGAGCTGCTCTTATCCCTTTATAAAGACATGTGATTTTATGCGAACATCAAATTTTTCACAGTATTCCACAAAGTGAAGAAAAGAAATCTAAATTCAACACTGAATGCTACATCTCACAATAAAATTGACAGGAGCGAGTGGAGACTGAAAAGCCGTACAGACTTTAACCACAGGAAGACTGTCTTTTTAGTGTCATTGCAGTTGCATGCACAAACAAAGCGCCTGCGTGTCCTGCCTGCCACCAAGGTCCAAGTACGTTACTACCCAGCAACTCTCGCCCTCCAGACAGACAAGCACAAGCGCGTTGGGCAGCAGCCAGTGTCGCAACACAATCATGCACCGGAATTCCATTCAATCTCATTTCCGCCTCCCGCGACCATGATAATGAGCGAGCAAGTATCGGCACCGTAAGGTGCGCTTCTGATGCCATTATGTGATTAATTTAGGTGACGTGAGGCGCTGTCACTCGACGTATTAGTTAGTCGCCTGCTTCCTATTTTTGGACGCTTGAGGAAGCCGCTCGAGTCAGCTGGGACGTTCATCACTTCTCGACTGTCAGCAGTCTGGGGAGCGCCTTGCTCCCATCATTTATAACGCAGCGAAGAAAGGCCAAACAACGATCCTAGTTGTGGCTCGAAACTTTTAAAATACTTCTGTTCTTTTTTTAGCTCTGCTTCAAGTAGGTGACACGCTTTAAACGTGAATTTATAGATCAGTTGGTGGAATTGAGTTACCTACTCATCAAAACATTTCGAAATGAAAAAGATGAGGTATTTTAAACATGACGCTGTATCGTCATCAGTTAATTTTCATCTATAAAACTTCATCTCCTTAATTTTATGTATCGTACGTATTATTTACTGCGTGCAATTTCTGAATAAAAAAATCACAAGCTCTGAAAGGTAAGCCTGATTCACGCGAAAATTAATTATCTGCGGTTAAAAAGCATGTTTTGAGCTTGTGCACAACAGGATGCTAAGAAAGCCAGGCAGACATATTCAGAAAACAAGGGATGTGTCGAGGGCTTTCACGCCTGCGGATATCCTTTCTGATGAAACCTTGAACTCCCACCACACTAGTAATTGCTGCTCACGCTCGCACCCTGCAACGCCTGCAGCTTGATCGATGAGACATACTACACGAAGAGTGCGTGTAAATACCTACCATCACCAAATATCAACAGCGCTTAGTCAACAAATTTCCTGAATATTCTAATGATTCGTCTCCTTCGCGTTGCACTCCGTCAAACCATGATGTACTTCTGACTTCCTTATTACTTTATCGAGATAATCTTTGGATTCGTTACACTTACTTCGAGGCACAATTTTTTCATATAACTTTTTTAGCACACCCAGGTCATATTCAAGGTTTTCTCGACCCCCCATGTGCAGCTAAGACACAGGATCAATAAGGAGATGAACGAGTGTTGGGTGTCCTACTGAAGCCGTGACGTGAGAGGGTGGCTCTGGACGCAAGGTCTGGATCCGTTAGGTAGCTGACGGTTACCCTAATGACCCTAAACAGCTCAAATTCCTGAAGCGTTGTTTGAAATTGAATAATTTAAACCTAATCTTGCTCTTTTCAAGCATTACAATACGGTGAAATTACTATTTCTGTAAATGTTTTGTGAGGTGACTCTTCGTTGAGTAACTTCTTTTCTCGTCAGGGACTTAGTTCTCAAGAATCGGAAAAGCTTTTTGTCACATTCCAACCAAAAGAGACAATATGTTTCGGAGCTTAAACCGCACAATTTTTGTGAGAAACATTCAATCTAAAGGACTTCATTACAGTGTGTAATTATCAATCGTTTCCATTTTATTTCTGTTCTATCTTATTTCTGTCATTTCAACGTTGTGGTGATGACTCATCAGGGCATGAGAGAGACCCACTTCCCCGGTACAGGACAACGCCCTTCTATAAAAAAGGCTTTGTTTCTGGCTTTGGGAAATGCCACCGCATAGCGCATCATTAATTAAATCCTGCAGACTGCTGCTCATGAAATAGATGATCGATTCCTGTGTGTTCACAGGGTTTAGTGGCATTGATGAGTTTCATGGAAAAGGTTCACAACGGGCTCATGGTCTTAGTTAAGGCATAATTGGCAGCGCCAATTTTTTATTATTCTGACTATACAAATGGGTGAAAGACATACTCTCTGACTCACTATTTTCCGGTCGTTGTACTGCGCTATCTGCTTTATAAGAAGTTATGATTTATGAAGTGGAAATGATAAACCCAACTTACGGGTCTCTATACCGCATTTCTCCAATTGCACATAGTTGTTGTATGATTCTGACGGCGGTGAAAACCTGAAAATGGTAGCATCTCCAGACGTAAAGTTGATGCAGAAATCATTTATTAAATAACTGTGAAGAGAAGAGTAAGGGGGCTGGGGTTGATGGTTGAAAGCAGTCGGGGAGCAAAGTGCAGGAGAGCTCGTTAGAATGAAAGAAATTACTTGAGGTAGCGGAGTTAGAGCGCTGGTGACAGAGGCGGTGCAGCAGCAGGTGGCAGAGTCAGCACGGCTGAGAGAGGCGGTGCAACTGCAGGTGGCGGAGTC
>JACJUY010001413.1:3675-18007 GCA_014220935.1 Platorchestia sp. MABIK | reverse complement strand
TCTCATTATTGACTGTATCCAATTTTTTGTTTTCTCTTTTATACAGACAGAATGATTTGTACTTTTATGAACTGATGATGGAGCTGGACTCCGAAACGTTTTCCTAGTAAATATGATTAAGTTCTTTGGAATCGACCTATAATATGTTTTGTGTAAAAGAGTCTCTGAAAGACAATAACGAATTGTAAAAATATAATGAACGGAAGAAAGGTCGATTACTTAATAAGAATACGTCTGAAGTCCATCGTGGAGGAGAGGAGTGGACGAAGAAGGAGGCAGTAAAAGTAACGCTGGCAACCGAGATCGAACGAAATTGATAAGGGTTCTCAGAACATACTCGAAGGTTTGGATATCGATGTTATAAGCTCTGCAAAGAGAATTTAGTCTTCTTGTTTGGGTTGCAGCTCATTTTAGAAAGGAAATTTGTATTAGATGTTCATGATGAGACAGAATATCTGAAGGATACTGGAAGAGATTGTACAGTTCTGTCGTTTGACGATGACGTATCTCTGAGTCAATATTTCATTCGATTGGTTATTGGGTATTGGACGTGGGCCAAACGCATTTGTTCTTCATAGTGTTTCAAGGTTTGAAGATCACCATGTAGGTGGTTGTGCGCGACCACAATACAACGTTCATATAAAATTGTTTTACAAGCTCTACATTTATCCAGAAAACTAATATTTTTCCTCGAGTACTGGTTGGTGTGCAACTCGCGTTGCATTTCTTGGCCGGGTCACGTCCAAGCAAAACTGCGACACAAAGTTCAGTTGCTGCGATTCCATTGGGCGGCTCATAGCACTGCCTGTCTCGCAAGCGCTATCCCACCAGCAAGACGGAGGTCAGGAGTTACAAGCAAGAACGTTTGGTGTCGGATGCAAGTGGGTGAAAAGCGGAGTTCTGGAAGAAAAAATTGAGAATTTATTGATCTTTCGACCTTTTTTGTTAAAAAATATTTGTTTCCCCTTTAATTATGTTTTCTTAATTGTGATTTCATGTAGATTTTTCATTGAATTATCCCAAAATTGCATAAAATAATAATTCAGCAGTGTAGGTATTGCAATTTTACTAATTTCTGATGATGTATGCTAAAAGAAATAGACATAAAAGGAGCTCAGTCAATAGATGGATAATTTGAATAAATTTCAGAAGAGTAAACGTCACTTGTGCGACAACATGTTATGAATTAGTCGTTTCTCAGTTGATAGCATTCAATTTCTAATGATTGCGGCTTATTTCCCAATGTACCAAACTCTACGAGTATTAGACGGTATCAAGTACAGGTATTTTTCGTACGTTCAAAGGCATGATAACTGTGAGAAATAATAACTTCTATCCGAATTAGGGTTATCTTTTGCGCATCAGTTAAAGCTGATACCATTTTCAGAACTGAATGAATAAATGAATAAACGCATGAGCCGCTCTCAGTTAAAAGGGAAAGTTTCATCCACAGTTGTCTTTAGTTTATTGCCTTGCGCGAGCGTTTGCATCATCTACTCAGGGTTTAAATTTCGAACGCAGACGTGCAAGGTCGGAAGTGTGGCCTTACAGAAAGATTGTCGTCTCGGCGTGTGTAGATGTTCAAAGCAGCTGTGCTTCCTCGGAGCCTCCGAAAACATATACGATCATTTTAGTTCGCCGACAGAGGTATTACTTATCGCCCTGCTTACTCAAATCTCTCTCTTAACCCTACTTATCAAAATACAGACAGTTGTCCACAAAACATGCTGCATTGACTATTTTGCTTGACCAAATCAACTGCCGCCCAACACATTTGTGATAGTTATGACTGCTTTTAAAGTAAACAATGAATGCTGGCCACAATTTTTTTCATCAACCGCAGCAAAAAAAAACTTGGAACTTCATTTTTTTCTCATTGTTCATGATATTCTTGCGTCCATTCGAAAATTATTACGTTATCTAATAATTGAATAAACTTTCCTCGGCTCAGTGTGATCCTAACTTTTAGCAAATCGAAAACTCGATATAATTCGAAAATACATTATTAGTATGAATTCCCCGTTTCCTCAATCTAGTACCGCAGTATCAAAGATCTATTCACAATTTGCAGCTAGGACTTGGCGGTGTCAGTTCGTCATGAGAGGTTGTCACCGATTGTAGATAACGCTTTGAAGTCTTCAGAAGAACGATGGGTCCTGCCACGCCAACTCCGAAAGAGCATTATCAGTTGAACAATTATATAGATATCTTAAAGTGCCAAATACCTTGTGACTTCTTCAACAAAGTTCTATTGTATTTCTTTTACATATTAGAGCGCAGAAAAGTTTGAAGGTCTTTTTGATTTAAAATGAACTACGGACTGCGCCGTTGCGGGGCAAATGTGGTTCCTTGAAGTCTTTTAAGAAGAGTAGTACACGACCTGTTGTCCACCCAAAAATATGGACTTGAGACATCAATCGTGTAATGCATCGAGTGGCTCACGGGCCTTAGCAACAAACAGTATTCTCGCTTAATTTCATTCGAATCATTTTCACTTACTGGAGGTTTTCACGCTTGCCAACAGTAAATTGATTTCTCAAACACACTTGAATGTGTTAAAAATCAGTGAACCGCTTCAACCAAGCATCTTTCGTGTGAGCAGCTTTGCCGTCAGGGCATGACACCACTATACGTACGAGCACATTCTGCAACTCGGCATATATTTACTTTGATATTGACTCTCGTGCGCAGTCGTGTGAGCAACTTGATCTCAAGTTGAGGCGTTGCACAGATCTAACGTACAACTGGGCTCTCGTCACGACCATCCTCACATTCATCAGACTTGTGCTGCATGCTCGTGGATATATTTTTCCGGGTATAGCGTAAGCTCGCTCCTTGCCAGAGACTGTCTTGAATTGCACTCAAGATTGAGTCTAGTGTTGAGAGTGAGTGAGATGGTGATATGCCGGATCACACATGGCAAGCTGCGGAAGCATCAGTCGCTCTGGAGCACTTCCAGTCAAATCCAGTCCATTCGCATTTAGAGATGGGCGCGACTAGCAGCAGGAGGTTCTCAATGAATGGGACGGCAGCGAGAGGAACAGGTTCTCTTGCTCAGGAGAGAAAACTTGTTCTGCAAGTAAGCTCTATATCTACTGCAATCAATGGAGAAAATAAAATATCTCCAGAAAAAAAAGCATTCCGTGTGTTGCCTCCAAGGACAATCTAGAAAATGTTCCCAAATGGTTGGCCAAAGATGATATTCAAATGTGGGATTCGCGTTGTTCTATATTGTGAAGAGAAACTTGGCTTTGATTTAAAGAATGTGGTGGAGTGTCTCGAGACGCGCCAATGAATGAGCTGCAAGTCCTCCTGTGCTGCTGTGGTGACGCGCCTAACTGCGCAGTAGAGTGACCTTTTCTAGAAGGTGTCAAACCACAGATTTCTATCACGCTGGCTTTCCACATAATTTTCGAGGTAATAAATTAACTTACACCTATTTAACCTTGATAATGGGCTGTGTTAGTCACACTCATCTATTGTTTTTCCATGTTTTCCGATCGCAATAAAACGAGCGAAGAGCAAAATATTTTTCGCACCTATGAGTCTTTGTTGATAAGTTAAGGAGGGAAAAAACCTTCTCTACATTTTTTATACGGAATTCAGCTTCGTTTGCCTCAATAAATGAAAGAAATACATGTTAGGATCTTCAACTGAGCACATTTTGATATTTATTTTAAAAATCCATTTTTTAGGAACCACAAAAAACAAATTTTTTTTGTTTTTAGGGAACCATTTAAATTGGCATAACCTGTTATTTATTATCGTTTTTAGTAGTGGAGTATAATATGCTACTCCAAAAATATTCATGCCGAAAGATTTCTTCCTTACATTTCAATTTGCGCATTTTCCTGTGCGAGGTAACCTTAAAAGTAAGTGAGTCTTGATGGTATTATTACTAAGATTACAGTTTTATTATCAGGAGCAAACCCCTGAACTCTCAGTGTCACAACTGCGCAGATCAATTTGAATGTACGTGAAAATTTTGTGAAGGAGAGTGGAAATAAATTTTTCTCTTCGAATCTTTGGCCGTAATTTTTTTACAACATAACAGAGGTGAGGGCTCTTCCGTTCGAATTTTTTCTTTTGCCGGTGTGACTTCTGTTCCACTGAACTCAATGCGCGCCACCTTTTCATTCGATAACGACTGATAACGCCCTGAGGAGTTAAGAATGGGGTAATATAAATTCCTTTCGCACGTACTTAATAGCATCAACTCCTCTACCACACTGCACGGTGCAACTCTCCTAATTTCGACGTACACATCGCAGCTGAGTCGCTTCAGCATCGAGCACGTTTTTTCAGTTGCGGGGTTCAAGAAGCGCAGGACAGATAAAATCTAAAATTTATAACATAAGTAATTAACAGCATTGTAGCTACACAAGTGGAAACGTGGGGATCCCTTAATTGGGAATGGAATAGAATAGAATATAATAGAATAGAATCGATATAGCTAATAGAACAGTACACAGCAACCGAAACGAGACAAGTGGCTCAATCTGGAGTTGCGACCTGAATCCCGTGCGTCACACGAGTACACGTTTGTGCATTTGCGTACAGTGACACAGAGGTCTAACGGTGTATATACCGATAACTTCTTATCTGAACTAGTGAGGAATGTCTACCTGTGTGCAAAAACACTTACACTCGCCAGCGGTGGCAAAGAGATCAATCGCGCTGTAGTTCCAGGTGACAGTTGACGGGTTTTAATGGGATGTCCAAGAAAATCAGCACAGTCGCTTTGATCGAGCGTACCGGAGCACAGGATTTGTTTCATGCCGATCAATAGCGAACCTGCAGCATTCTCTTGACTTGCATAATTCCGAGAAGTTCATCAGACCACTCAGATGAGGATTTTCCAGATGATGGACGTCGTGCTCTATATAACACCGAGCTCGAGGCTGACGGGACGCTAGAACGCCTAGGCAGAGGTAATGAAAATTTAAACACATTCGGAATGTGGTTACACTTGGAATGCGATAGATCATTACAAAATTACTTTTATATACCAACGTGGTAACGATGTTGCTATAAAAACTGTAAAAGAAATTTTCTTGTTTGACATGAAGTAGATGCCAACTGACATCTTTGTCCACCATACACACTCGTAAGTAAAATAACATCACGGTCAAGGATTTACTAGATTTAACTGCTTTGTTATACAAGAATCATGTTTCTTATTTTAATATACAAGTAAAGTGATCTGTCACTTTTAATATAGTAAGAAGACCTGTAGAGATAGCTTAGGCCTCCCAGACAACGTATACCGGCCCCGTAGCATTGCTGCAGGCGGCTGGTGTAGCTGGTGACATACAGACTCAACAGCTTTGCCTAACATACAAACGAACTCTTTGCCAAACAGAAGTTCGCACATCTGTGTATTGAGATCAGATCTTTTCTAAGATAGAAGTTGGAGATTTTGGTGAAATCAAATTGTTATTTTTACAACATATCAAGCAAACCTAAGCAAACATAAACTGACTGTTTTAGATATCATTTAAATTTAATTTGTTCCATGTATCAGTGAACCTTAATAAATTCAAGGACAACTATTGTTTCGCTTGAAATGCGTAGTTCAAGATGACTTCGTCTTTAAGCAATGTAATCTTATGGTAACAGTATCATTTTTAGAGGTTTAAAGGAAGTAATAGTAAACAAACAGGTTCGCCACTAAAGGTATCCTCGTTGTTTAAAATGCAAACTAAAAACGGTTCAACATTGGGGTTGTCAGATTGAAGTTATAAACGAGACTTCTTGCGCAGCAAAATGATGCCGTTTGTACGCACTGTGTCAGTTACAATGAAGTGTGCGACGACTACACATAGCTCCTGATCTCTCACGCACGCGGGAGCGTAACTTGCTTTGAAGTGCAAGCAGTCAAAAAGAGCGGCCGCGGTGTGCATGTTACTTACATCTGCTCGGATTTGAGACCTGAGAAGCAAACCACCGAGATTGAGAACGACAGACCAAAATAAGCAGCCCGGCGGTCTATTTGGCATTGCAATGATATGGCCGAGTCTGTCATCGGCTTGGCTCACTCTATAGTCTAATTAGTGCCGCACTGCTTGTCTCGGTTCTCCTGCTGCCTACACGAACATCTTCATGACAGTCAGATGCACTTCTATTGTCTGTCTACTACCGTTATTCTCAGCGTTATCTAAAGTTCTGCTTCAAAAACATTCTAGCAAGAGTTTACTACCAACTGATACTTTTCCCTATGTTAGTTTTCTGTTAGAAATCGTAAATGTTCAGGGATGATGTCGCTATTTTACACCGATTCGCTCAAGGAAACAAGTAATTTTGGAAAACTGTGATCCAAGCCCAATTAAAATTGAAAAATTAATTGCATTAACTTGAATTCCTCACATAAACTAAAACTAAGAAACGAAGACTGACGATTTCGAGAGAGAGTTGAGGAAAAAACGCGGAGCAATCGCGAATGGCCTGCTCATTGTTAATCATAAAACGCTTAGATGAATAAACGTCTGTTCCAAACATGGATTACACTATTATTCAAGTTGCAGACGTGAGCTTCATGTTTCTGCCCGACCGATCAACAATATACACACAACCCTAGAAGTCCTCCCACTCCACTCGCAACAGGGATGGAGGAACGCATTTCACGAAGTGTTGTGAGCTACCAAATGCCTCTAAAAATTCTCAAAACCATCGAAACTGCGTCTAGAACAGAGAAATAGTTCTGAACAGACTACGAGTAATATCACTCAGAGGTCGCACAAAATCTACCCACACTGATTCGTGAACAATCAAACTCGAAGTCCACCTCTGCGGAATTACTTAGTTTCCACTGAGCGAGGGTGTGAAATCCGTCCCTACCGTCCCTGTCATAAAAAGCATCCCACACCATCACACTGTATGGGCCTTTCACAGTTTTAACTGTGAAAGTCGGTGCATGAACACATTGCTCGGGCGACGAACATTCTCGAAGCAGTGCTGATCGTCATGAAACCTTTTTCATCACCGACTATCACCTTCTGCCCCTGCTCTGATGTCCATCTACTCTTATATTTTCTGCAGGAATAAAACCGTTTCTACTTTATGGTCTCGGTGAATAGTGTCTTCCTGGTGTCATGTGTCCTGGTATTTTAAGATCTTTTTGCCACAGATGTTGGATCGTTTTAAACTCAAATTTCCCAAGAAGAGGGAGACTTTTTTAAATTAGCAGTTCTTGAGGCTGGATGAAATTTTACTTCTCTCTTCACGATCACGTCAATACAAACAAATGTTTTCTTATGGACCTCATAGTTTTACCTCAAGATATGATCTTAGTGTTAACAGTACTGTGAAGGAACGCTGCGGCTGCTTTTTTCAGGTTGGTTATCACCGACCTTTCCAACTGTAAAAGAACACTAGCCCTTGTCATTTTTTGCGTGGAAAGTTTGGTGCGGTCCCTTCTGATAATCTAAAGGAGAGGTATAATATTTCATAGGTGATTGATAAGTGCGAAGTGAAGCGCTGAAGAACTGCGCATAGGAAATTTTTTTTCACTGAGCCCAAGTAGTTTACTGAAACTTAGTGTTGAAGAACAGTGGAGCGAGACGGTCTGGGTTTATGGTAGCTGACGTCATTGGTGGATCCACGATTTTGCTGTTAGAATTTCAAGCAAAATCTGAGCGCGAAACTGAGTGCATGGGTAATTTGGTGGACACCTTACACAGAACTACCATACATGTGGTTTCAATTGGCAGTTAGTATTTGAGCCAGCTCCAGAGAAGTGAGCTGTGCTCAATAGCTGCAGCATGAGGCCATGATGTTCGTAGTTATAGTAAGTTAGACGCAAGAATCAAACAGTTACCCTGATTTTTAACTTTTTGTGAAATGCTCTGAAATACAGGTTAGAATGATTCTGAATGGCTTGACGATCAAACACCAAATAAACGGGATTTATGACCACAACGAGTCAATGTAACTATCATCTTAGGTCCTATCAAACTGCAACACGGGTGAGAGAGCCGTTTGCTTGGCAGTGAAAATTGAATTTTTTCAAATGTCTAACATGCACGATGAGCCGGCGTGTCAACAAAGGAATTGGATAATAACAGAGCCAATTCTATTATTTTTAACAAGCGTGGGAGGATGAGTGGTTGGCGCATCAGGTGCTGAGTTTTTCGGGATACTTATTGATGGCTTCGAGAGGAGCATTATTGGAACATGTGCATCCCCTGTGAAAAACAAGATCATTCAGAAGTACCTCATGTGCAAGAAAGGAACACTAACTTTTCGCAACTTTGCTCGTCATTACATGGCTTATGGAGAGCCGTGGAACGTTAGAACTAGCTGTTTTTGAACGGATTCAATACGGTCGAGAATCAAACAACAGCAAAGTTTCAGAGTTAACGTACAAGATGACAAGGCGTAGGCCTGCACTGGTCTATCGGTTGTGCCAGACACTGAGCACGCATCAATTAAAGGCAACCTTGATCATTTAATTCATTTCTTGAGAAAATATAATCCATTAAAACCCCTTTGCTTGCATGTTTTATATGCTTTCGCATGGACACAAGCGCCATCGGTGGATTATTAAAAATTTACATAGATCCCTACTTCAATATCTAGCCTTGAACTTTGCGTGCAACAATTAATCAGATTAATCTCTCGGTATTGAATTGCACCGGAGAATTTCTTAAAGATAGCATACCAAAACACCATCATTTTTGATTAGAGCATGTGTGCTCTGCGAGCAAAACACGCAGTTGTACGTAGTATGGATCAAATTTATCCTCATGCTGCAAATCCAATGTTCGATCAGATCAGAGTAGAATCAGATTTTGTATGAAGCTTTTGTTACCGCACGCACTTACTTATTAGGTGCTCATTTCTGCTCATGCTGGACCAGGCGTTTCGAACTCACGCTTGATAAAATTTAAAACATGCCCATATAAGAACCGACTCCCAATAAGTTTCCCGAAGATCATTTACAATAGATTTATAACCTAGCAACAGTCCTTCGTGGACGAAATGTACTTGGAATTATGCATGTTGCATGCGATAATCTCTCGGTTGAAGGACACTTGCAAAGCGCCACCATGAATACTCGATTCCAAACAAGGCAATCAGATAATATCGACTCATGGACACGCGGAACATACGGCTAGTAAATTGAAGCTCGTTCAGTTCCTGTTCAGCAACGGCCGCTTGTATTTTCCTTTGCATTATTGCATAACAAGTGCGCGGTGTCGCAGTCCCAGCGGTAAGAGGCTCTGTAATTCATTCATGTGTCAGGGTCACAGTAGGTGACCGACAGGTCATCTATCAGTTTGCTTGCGCGACTCCACGCAGCCTCCGCAGACATAGGAATTCTCGTCGACTTGGCCGTGGACCAGACAGGGATGTTCTGTGGTGTTCGTGGTAAGTACTCCGCTACGTCGCCAGCTCATGTGCAAACTTGGGGTTCCCGCGAGAAAGAGAGCTTATAGTTACTGAAGTATACACTGCCGCTGTAGTGAGAGTGAGTGAAAATCGAACGAGGAGAGGCGTGTTCCAAGCGATAGTTTAACATTTAAGAATATTTTCTCGTAAGAGAGTAACACTGTGTATTTTGGAAAAGTTCATACAACCTATATGGAAAGTTATATTTTATAAGCCTAATTTTCATTAAAGTTAATTAGGATTAATGGGATAAAATTTTGGCAAGTATTACAACGGCTATGCTTATGTTTATATATCTTGAGGCAAAATTTAGAGAAATTGTACGCAAAATTGAAAGCAAGGATTAGTTTGAAAAAAGATGTAGCTCACTGCCACATCTCATAAAAATAGAAAACACAACTAAGAACTGGAGCTAACTAAGATGAGTCCATGGAAATGTCTAATTTTTTGCGAAGCGCAAAACGTGAACAAGTAAATCCGTGACTGAATCTGGAGATTTTTGTAACTAAATAGCATCGGGAAACTATGAAGGAAGCAGAATTAAGAGAAAGAAGTTTTAAGCACGGAGAATTTCATCAATTAATTTCTTTTCAAAGCATTATAAATAATTCTCTACGGGGACAAACACTATTTGTGTGATTTGTAATAAGAGGGTACTTGGGTACAGCTTTATGTATTAAATCTGCTGTATCATAATAAGGGGAGTTTCCTATTCTTATTTTACCCCACAGTGGTTGTTTCACAATTTTAACATTCCAGTCATTCTAGATTTGGCTTGTACCTCTTATGTCTCTCAAATGAGCACCAGCAGGCAACTGCAATGTACGTCTTGACGATTTTTTAAATATCACTTCAGGGACGATGATTAGGGTTCATTTTTTGCCTATAGTGAAATAAATACTGATTGGTCTGTTTGTTTGCTTTTACTTTTTGGAAACAACTTGCAATTATTTGGCAATTTCATCATTTCATCAATCAGCTTTCATTTGCATTTAGGACTAAGAAAAATCAAGAACTAATTTTAATGTGTATTAAAAGAACCCAAATTAATGTAACTAAACTGCAACGAATATTGACACACTCACTTTAAAACAAGTAAAACGTCTTCTTATGCACACATCGATGCACAAAAACTTGTACTGGTCGACGACATAGAGGTTTTAAACTTGTAACTTGTTATGGTGGTCCCTAAGACTTGTATAGTTAAAGTGAGTCATTTCTGGAATATTGCCTTCTTTCCTATATAAAACTGCACGCCTGACAGCTCATAATCTTCGTGAGCGTTTTGTGGCTTACGAAGCATTTGCGACAAATGCCGCTCCCACCCTTGTAATGATTAAATCCCTGAGTGAAACTCTCAGAAGTCGTCAGTAAACTGATTTACTCTTACTGCCCTCATATCAATCTATTCAATATTACACTCAAATTTGTATTCTTGAATTACTTCTTCCCTTCTTCGTACGCGAGAGTTGTGTATCCATGAAGCTGATTTTATTTTCACCGCTGTGCTCAATGACATCGCAGGAGATAAGACTGGCGAGCCGTTATAATCATAAAAAATATGTACGCAAACTTTTATCATTGTTTGCACTGATGCCAAAAATCTCAGCAGCCATGCAGCCCAAACGGTAGCCGAATCTTTGCAAATGATTTCCGATATCATTCTAAACTGAAAAATTTTGGAATTATTTCAAGAGCATGGGAATTCACTTACAATCTGTGTCAAGAGACACAGATTTTTAACAGACTCACTTCACATATTCCCGTGATAATGAAATGCTTTATTACTTTCTAATTTTATTCAATATAGTCTGGAAGGTCGTGATGAACCTTCCAGAATTGCAATGTAGAAGGAGAAGAACTAACAGTAGAAAACAATGTCAATGTTTAACAACGAACATTTTGGAATTGCATCCATCAGTAGCCCAAAATTGAAGATTTTTCAATTCGTATGAAAGCAGAAAAAATCATTGTCTAAGACACAAAAAACCGACACAGAAAATTTCAAGGTCATTAATATATATATATTTGCTCCAGTTATTTATCACGTTCATCAGTGAGTGTTCTAAGCCATGACCAAAGTTTAGGTTATATGCAATTTTTGACCAGGCTTTGGGCCCTTAGTTGCTCAACAACGATGAGCATTTGACTATTTTAAATTAACTAGCATCAGGTACCACATCACAGGATAATATACGCTCCCAAATAGATTTCTAATGAAATAACAAGTAAAATACGTTACTTGTGCCAGATTAATCAGAGATAAGTCTCGTAACACTCATTACTTGCACAACAAGTTCTTCGACTTGCTTTTCCGGGATGAGCTCAAGCTCACGCGGCAGACGAAGTTATTCTGAATTACGCATGAGAGGGTGTCATTGTTGAGCCTCAGCTAAGAGGTAGTGGTTTCATAGCATCTAGAAATGTCAGTTTTGGCATTTTCATCATATAGAGATGAGAGTACTTAAAAATGTATTAATCTTCGCTCAACGTCAAATGAGAGTCTCAAGCACCCATAATCCTAACATGTAGGTGATGGTTCTACCGAAACAATTCATTTTAAATTACCAAAATGAAAGAATAACCTCCTAAGAGTAATAACATGTTACATCAACAGAGAGCATTAAATTTTTGACTGTTTACACCATATTTGCGCTTCAGAATCGAGGGGTAAACAGAACAGAATATCAGCTGCTGTCGAGAACGGAACCAAAATGAATGTCTAAGAATGCGCTCCATAGAGTAATGTAAAGTTGATGTTACGTAATGAATGGAAGTTTTAAGTCATGTGGGTGTCTGATTCGAAGGGTATTCTTGTCGAAAGCTGGATAAATCCAGGGCTTTATCCAGCTTTGCTAGTGGTGGGCAAACCATCATTCAGCAAACCAAATCCAGCCGGACGTAGGCGATGTTGTTTTCATTATATTGCTTGCGCTGGAATTTGAATTTATGTGTTTTTACTGATACGGCGTCGTAGTCGTGTAAAGTTTACCTTCCTCTGACGTTTGCCAATAATTCTTCGTATAATGGCAGCTGAGGAACCATAAAACTGCTCGGATGGATGTTTATGTACATCTTGCAATTTGTGAAGTAAAAGTCCACGGTTCTTTAGTTTAACATTTCAATAACTCGTGTTTGTGAGTGTAAAATTTATCGTAAGATATACGAACCCACCAGTTGTGAATAGTGGAAATGCATTTTGTCTGTATTGGTATAACTAACTAGGGCTATAGACATCAGCTGGCTGTACTAACGTTTATTCACTCAATTAGGAAGTGATATTTACTTTTAAAGTTTATTAACATAGTGAGCAGCGAGTGCAGTATTCCTGGTTTGCTTCAGTATTGTAGTCATTGATTGCGTATCTTTGGTCAAGTATACCTTCTCGAGACTTACCACGTCATACACCCTAAAAAAGGAAAGAGATTTAACTCTGGAGACGAACATAAATCTACTAATGAGTCTTCAAGGAAAGTTGCTAGTAGTATAAGTGATGTGGCATCGACCACTGATGAGTGTGAAAAAGTAACACTTTCTTTGTTTATTTATTTCACGAGTAATAATCCAATATATAATTGTATTTTATTTTGGAGGTCTGCCAATTTTGTCCTGAATATTGGCGCATTAAAGACCCAGGATGGTATTTAGCAAACAAGTGCATTTCCCACAGTCGCTATTCATGGATAGAGCCTGGAATCGGAGCATTTTCGTATATGCACATGTGTCCATATGCATAATTTGTATGTGCATATATATTGTTCATATTGTTCATAGGCAAGGAAAATTTACGTAAAATTTCACATAGATTCTGATATAGAAATCTTTTTTTTTTACATGAGGTCAGATGACAAAAAAAATACTTACCTATTACTTCTCGAGTTCCAGTTATTTATTACATTCATCCATCTGTGTTCGAAGCTGTAACCAAAGTTTAAGTTATGCGCAAGTTCTGAACAGACATCAGTTTCTTAGTTGCTCCACAACGATGAGACAAAAGCAAGATGTCTCAGAAAGGCAAAAACGGGCCATTGCATTTGGTCGGGCTAAGGGGCGTACAGTGAAGGAAGTAGAGTAGCTCGCTGATGTTTCATGCCGCACTGTTATGCGGGTCTACCAACACTGAAAAAAAACTTGTACATTCAGCATTTCTAAGCAAAAAAAGAAGATCGGAAGAAAATTCCTACCAATAGTAACCTGCACCGTGTATCCCGAATTGTTGACCGATGTTGCTTGCAGTAAGAATGGAACTACTACGAAACGTCAGTAGTGGGAGCTCGTTTGCTGCCGTTTCTAGATTGAGTGAGAAGTATCATGAGGTCAGATGAATCGCGATTCTGTCTCTATAGCAATGATACCTGCGTTGCGCTCACCGAAAACCCCATGAAACTTTCAACGAAGTCTGTATGCTTGGGGCGATACAAGAAGAGGAAAGTCAGTCATATTCTGGGGCAGTTTCAACTACACAGAAGTGGATCCTTTAGTTGAGATATCAGTTAAACTGAACTAAAATAGCTACACCGAGCTGCTATATAACCAAATTTTTCAATTCGCACAATATGTGAACGAAGAAATTCATGTTAATTTGCCTATCTTTCAGGATGATGATTACCGGGTGCATCGGGCTAGATCTGTCAATAATTAGTGTGTTAGTCATTCAGGATATGGCCCGCATTTATGTTATGAACTTCGTGCGTGTATGATTCGAATATATCATTTTATATTACAGCAAACTCAAATTCCATCGTTCAGCTATCATCTTAATGATTTTCCTCGTTGTTAGAATTTAGATTGCATTTATAAGTCATTTTCCGATGACGTCCTTTTCTGGTATTTTCTGATGTTCGATAATTTTAAAGGATTAAATACGCAGGCTTCTAAATTTGTTATTTAATATAGAAATGATGACTTGAAAATTAACGATGACTTCTGGTTCAAATAGTTA
>JACJUY010001412.1:98414-133266 GCA_014220935.1 Platorchestia sp. MABIK | reverse complement strand
CAGTGTCCGTTGACAACAGCACTACCACCGCCAATGCATGACCACAATACTACCACCGCCAGTGTCCGTTGCCCACAACACTACCACCGCCAGTGCCCGTTGCCCACAACACTACCACCGCCAGTGTCCGTTGCCCACAACACTACCACCGCCTACTGATCATTGCCGTCATCACTACCTTTGCAATAACTACTATCTCCGCACCTGCACACGTGGTACGAACAGATAGAAGAAAGTGAAACAGCCATTTTGCTGGCATTAATCATCACGCGCAAGCACCTGGGCGCTCGTTCAGCATAAAAGAACAGTTGTGTCACAGCTGTGCGTTCCTCCTGTTATTTGGGTCTACTTTAGCATCATCAATGACGGATAGAGTTCAGCTTCTTTTTTTTATGTTTGGGTGACGCTGCTTTTTTCGATGAGGCGCTTTCCTTAGGTTTACTTCATTTTGAGAGAAAGGTTTGTGTGTTGTTAATTTTATAAACGCTTGTGTTTGTTTTTTATTTTTCTCTATCGGCCTGAACTTGAGATCAAACTTAGAATCACCCATTTAAAGTACTAGAGCTGTTCCCAATGTATACTGGTCCAGGCGATTTTTGAACGTGTTCTCGGGTGCAGAAGAGATGATAATTTTTGTCAAAACTACTATTGTAGGCATCGCTGATACCCATCGATACGTAGAATTGGTGATGGTAAACGCTGCCGAGGACAGAAACATGACAAATACTTATACTTCGACTCGCGGTGTAAATTTGGTAGAGGTTACTGAACTCGTTCGTTAGTGCTGCTCGGGAGGCATTTGCTTGCAGCGTAACCTGATCTCGGGCTGAGGCGCCTGTAAATATAATGATGCTCCTTAACTCCCATCGAGTGACGTAGGTCATGTTTAGTACTGAGTTTAGATACTTCAAACGCACATGAAACGTCCGAGGTGAACGACTCGCCGATTGGTGCAGTTTTAATCTAAAGAGGATTATATCATGTGCCTCCGGTCTACGAAGTCTTGACGGTATTTTAGATTTTTGAATACATGGACACTAGAAATTACTGGTATATACGAGAATATATATTTCCCTTTCCCTCGCATACATGTTTCTCTTTGGTTGTTGAACATTTCCCTCGTTGACCACTGCGTGTGCGGGGAATGATGCACGATTTTGTCAAGGTAAATGAACTGAAATTGTTCACCGATGTGCTGATAAAATTCTTGAAGCTTTCGACTGAAAATTGATTTCGAATGAAGAAACAATAATTATTGATGGAACACTACCCTCGTTTGGATTTCTCATGGAGCCAAAAGTTTACCTTAAAACGTGTGTCTAGTGGTCAATTTATGGTATTTTATTGTGGACATTTTAAACACTCCAATTGTAATCAGAAGTAATTCACTGGTTTTTGATCGAATCATAATCGGTTGCAATATTTTACTGCTGACCTGATTAACTCTTTTGGATTTTGAATTTGTGACTGACCCGGGTCGCTTAGCTGCAAATATCACCAGACTGAACCGTCGCCGAAATACTCTATTCTTTTAAAATATTTCTTAAAGTCACACCTGCCTTGTAACTTTGGAACTTAATTTTCTTTTCATTTGAAAAGTATAACATGATTATGATTTAAATTTGCTCTATTTTCTCATCATTGTTTTTTCTCTTGGACGCCGCTGTTATCCTTCAGTATTTTGCATTAAAGGAAGAGAAGTGGCAATTGATCTCAACTTATGCACATTTGAGCTCTACAAAACAATGTTGATGTCTCTCGAAGTCCAAATTTATTATCAAGTGAAATATATTTTCTCGCTACGTGATGCTTTTTTGGGAATCTGCTCAGGTTAATGTCGCGTAATGCAATAATTTGTGTAATGAATTGTAAGCAATTTTGTGTTGTGTAATGGATTGTAAGTAGTTTTGTGTTGTGTAATGGATTGTGAGTAGTTTTGTGTTGTGTAATGGATTGTGAGTAGTTTTGTGATGTGTAATGGATTGTGAGTAGTTTTGTGTTGTGTAAGGGATTGTAAGTAGTTTTGTGTTGTGTAATGGATTGTGAGTAGTTTTGTGATGTGCAATGGATTGTGAGTGGTTTTGTGATGTGTAATGGATTGTGAGTAGTTTTGTGTTGTGTAATGGATTGTAAGTAGTTTTGTGTTGTGTAATGGATTGTGAGTAGTTTTGTGATGTGCAATGGATTGTGAGTGGTTTTGTGATGTGTAATGGATTGTGAGTGGTTTTGTGATGTGTAATGGATTGTGAGTGGTTTTGTGATGTGTAATGGATTGTGAGTGGTTTTGTGATGTGTAATGGATTGTGAGTGGTTTTTTGATGTGTAATGAATTGTGAGTGGTTTTGTGATGTGTAATGGATTGTGGGTAGTTTTGTGTTGTGTAATGGATTGTGAGTAGTTTTGTGTTGTGTAATGGATTGTGGGTAGTTTTGTGTTGTTTAATGGATTATGAGTGGTTTTGTGATGTGTAATGGATTGTGAGTGGTTTTGTGATGTGTAATGGATTGTGAGTGGTTTTGTGATGTGTAATGGATTGTGAGTGGTTTTGTGATGTGTAATGGATTGTGAGTGGTTTTGTGATGTGTAATGGATTGTGAGTGATTTTGTGTTGTGTAATGGATTGTGAGTGATTTTGTGATGTGTAATGGATTGTGGGTAGTTTTGTGTTGTGTAATGGATTGTGAGTAATTTTGTGCGACATAGATCCTTGAAGGTAGAACAAATCTCCTCTGCGTGCATCTTGCGAGAAAAAGTTATTTTTAAAGAGAAATTTCTCTCAAGTGGACAAATTTAAAACATGCTGTAAATAAAGATAAATGATTCTTCTTCAGGCTTTGAATCATGAGTTTTAATGTTAAAGCTCGATACAGTGGCTCATGATACTTATCTGAGAACGATTTTGGTGTGTTATTCTACTGGGTAAATTAAGCTTTTATAACATCGACTTGATGTTTTCACGTTATTTACTGATGAACACTTGTCCTTACTTACGGACAAACACGGAAGCAGGTGCAGCCTGTACCTGACTGGGCCTTTGGCACACTTGTACTGAGGGGTCAATTGCTTCTTTGGTGAGGGCGCATATGCCAATTGCTTGCAAACCTCGCGCGCATTCAAAGCTAAATAATAATGAGCAAGCAATTGTATTTCTCATATTATGGCATGTGAAACACTACTTATGTACATGTGTGAGAAAAATTCACTTAATGCTAGTGAATTCACTTTATGCAAGTGTAAAGGAGCAACACTAAAAAAAATTCACTTAATGTTAGTGTAAAGAAGTAAAACTCAAAAATTCATTTAATGCGATCATGAAGGCGTAACATAAATATACCGCTTTGTGGAACCTTGCGAACATGGCATTTAATTTTCACATCGTGTTTTAACAGTCTCAGATCTCAGCTCCCTATCATCCGCTTATAGTTTATTTATACGTATAATTGCGGACGAATGTTAAATATGTTTTGCTCTTTACGAGGAGAGGGAACGGGAAATTTTCTGAATGAAATTTTACGTGTTCTACTAGCAGTCCTAGTCAAACTCCCAAATATTACGAATTAAAATTGGTCGTTCTAAGTATCATTCTATACTAAAATTATTTTGTATTGCAAAACATTTAATGGAGTCTTTCGTACAATGTTGGAGCCCAAACACAGAAATTTATTCCAACTTTCTTCTTTTTTTAGTGACGAACTCGTGACCGTGCCTCGTATCATCTTGTTGAGTGTATTGAGTGAAATATCTTACATGAGAGCGTGCTTTGACCCTGTCGGCATTGAAGTTCATCTGAATAATGATAACTTTTGTGAAGATGCAAGCCCATGTAGATGCGTGGGGATCATGAATTTGGCTAAATTTAGATGGTATTATAAGTATGACCCCAATATTGAAACAGCATCACGCGCGAAGACATTCTGGTTATCTCTAATACACACATGTACGTCAAATTTGGTGTTGGTTCTAATGGCAGTGGCTACTGGGGTAATTTTTTGTGATTGGGTTTCAACTTACTCTCGAGTTCCAATTTGCCCTTAACTTATCAGCGCTATTGGAAAGTACCAACTCAGTTTCGCTTCCTACCATCACTTTACGAAAGTCTTTTTTATTCGTTAACTCCAACTACGTCTCCATCACTTCGATCATCTTTGCGTTGGTATTAGATAGACAATACTTAGTTAGCGCACTGTTGTTCGGACTCGTTCCGTTGGAGATTTTTCGGAAAAGCTGGGGAAAATAAGCATAACTGATTCTTTAGATCCAATTTTACAGTTTCTAGCATCCTCGCGTTCCTGATTTAGCGTCCTCGCGTTCCTGATTTAGCTTCCTTGCATTCCTGATATAGCTTCCTCGCGTTCCTGATTTAGCGTCCTCGCGTTCCTGATTTACCTTCCTCGCGTTCCTGATTTAGCATCCTCGCGTTTCTGATTTAGCGTCATTGCGTTCCTGAAGGTAGAAGACGTTTCCTGCAGCAGCGGCGTTACCGCGAGTGAGGGACTCTGTCCCATGCCTCGGTCTCGCGTCGCACGCTGGTGACGAGTTCAGTCGTCTCCTGCAGCCTCGTGTGTGTGATCTGATACCAGGGGCAGGAATTCAGGTTGAGTTTGTGGTTCTGCGCGTTCTTATAAATCTAACTGCGCATGTCACGCCGCTTGAGTAACTCTGCGTTCTTATAAATCACATGCACTTGCTAATCTCATGACTTATGTATGTAGTTTCGGAAAATTACAATTTTTTTTCGCATGTGTAGGGGGAAGCCAATTGCTATACGCTAAAATGTAGGTTAATTTTAGTAAATTACATGTTCTGTGCACCACTACGTGCACCACTTCGCACGTAAATGGGAAGTGGTGCCCTTCACTACCAAATACATAGTCACAATGCAACTTGAAGCAATGGACTCCAATGAGCCCAATTAGAAATTAATACATCTTGTGTGTATTGGGCAGTATAGTCCGATAAAACTGAGCTCATTTCATATGCCCCTCATGCACTTGCCTTATGTATGATAAGATGTATCTTGAGTATTTCTATTTTGGTACGTTATCAGCTCGTTCATTGTGTACTGCTGTCCCCTTCTATTGATACACCTACTGGTTTGCCGGTAAACAGAAAAGGGCACTTCAACTCAACGTTCATTACTCAAATTTCAAAATTGTTGCTTAAAATGTCTTCGCAAAGTTGTGTCTTAACGTAAACTGAACAATTACCATAGTTTCTGAACATATAGCGATTCGGTTGAAAGCCGTGCGTAAAACTTAGAATTGAAAAAGTAACTTCGAACTTGATATAAATACGGGAAACCTTACCGATTATGTTTAAACTTAAATATACACCATGTCGGTTTTAGAAACATCGTCGAATTTTTTTCCGCGTCAATAAATGTGCAGAACTTTATTTTTTGAAATGCCAAAAGATAGTTTCGGTGGCGGTTTTACAGTTGAGTCTTTCTGCCAGGTTATACGTGACAGCCGTGATAATGCATTCTACTTCAACTGTTGTTGAATTGGTGTTATCGGTGACATCAGTATACCGCCAAACCTAGAGATACGACAGAAATTTTGAGAAGAATTATAGTTGTTGAATTGTTTCACAAGATATAACGCGTAATAACCAAATCTCTGAACGACTGTGAGGAGCACGCGTGTAACGAAAAGCATGGGACTGAAGTTGTTGCTGCAAAGAAGCTAATAACCCAGTCTTTTCGCTGTCTGCATGCACGTTTTTCGCCGCCTAAGAGATTTATGCTATTAAATCGCTTAGACAGCGAAAAACATGCATGCAGGCGGCGAAAAAGTTAGACTGGGTAAGTTGTACGGGCTTGTTGTTGTTTTCGAGCTGCGCCTGATTGTTAGTGATCCATTCATTGCACTTTTGACGTTTCCTGATGGCTGGCTACCCTACATGCGCGCACTGCAAACATGCAGGAGCTAAAGTGCAAGTCCACTGCTGCTTAATTAACGATCAAAACACGTTCAGCCTGCACTCGTACGACATGTAACGTGAAGCTCTCCACTCTGAATTTATGCGTGTTGGCGAATCACGCAGTTGTGCTAGTGTAATGGGTCATCTAGAGTCAACTTGCATGGCTCCCTCTCAGCAGCAGTGACGGCTCTCAGTAGCAGTGACGGCTCTCAGCAACAGTGACTGCTCTCAGCAGCAGTGACGGCTCTCAGCAGCAGTGACGGCTCTCAGTAGCAGTGGCGGTCAGTACCTCGCACCAAGCCGCCCCGGTTGTTGCAGAACTTCGTGGCAAAGCAAAAGCAAGAGAGACCAGCTCTTGCACCTAAGTCTCGCTGCCTACTGCACTTGCTTGAGCTGTAGACTCTGCTTTCAAGCGCGGCACGTACATGTGCACGCAGGATTGCAGGTCGGGTTCAGACCTTCATTAGCATGCAAGATTTACGGCTCTCTTAAGTCAGCGTTACCGTTGAGAGGTCTCAGAGCAGACCCTCATTTGAATGTGCTGTAGAAAAATGGAAATTAAGACGCCCCCGCCTTGTGATTACAGCCTTTTTTTCATATTTAACTCGCAATCGAGGTGCTTCACGCTACAGGTTGTAATTGCCGTGCCTAATTTTTGTTTGTTTCCTGGCTCACCGATATACTCGCTTCAAACAAACGTAAATTTAATCCTATTTTTGTTTGTCTCCTGTTGTCACCGAATTACTCGTTTGGTTCACCTTGCCTACTTCAAGGCAACTTTAAATTTAATCCTATTTTTGTTTGTCTCCTGTGCTCACCGAATTACTCGTTTTGTTCACCTTGCCTACTTCAAGGCAACTTTAAATTTAATCCTATTTTTGTTTGTCTCCTGTGCTCACCGAATTACTCGTTTTGTTCACCTTGCCTACTTCAAGGCAAATTTAAATTAAAATTTTATCCTATTTCTGGTTGCCTTTTGAGCTCACCAAATTACTCGTTTGGTTCACCTTCCGTACTTCTGAGCAAATTTTCACGCTCCCTATATTGCGTTCATTTTTCACTTAATTTACCAAATTTTATGAATTTAGTACCATCGTTTGTTAACTGCAAATTGTGATCTTCGGTTATAGTTTTGATTTCATCTTTTCTTAGTACCGTTGCGGCAGCGCTCGTTAATTTTCATGGTAGGACGGAACTTCTACAATATTCTCGTGTCGTGGTTTACGCTTCAGATACCCTACGTCGTGTTTAAATAAACGTTACGAAGAAGGATTCGTTTGGCCAACGATCACCTTCGAAAAAAAACCGCCATCAAAAATATATTATCGTCGATACGAACAGCATGTGCTCAGTTCTACGAACATTGCCCAGAACATCGCATCAAATCGTCAACCGTCAAACCGTCAACCTCGAGAAAGCGTCATTTGAAAACTACCCCACCTTGACACCCCCACTCTGGAGAACTCCACGTCCCCCAGCGTCTTGAGGGAGCTGTAGTGCTAGATACCTCTATTTTCTCTTCACATATCTCAAACTCTATTCGTAGACACCTAGAATCTTGTTCATTCCATATAATTACTTGTTAATTAATAGGTGAACGTAATCTAATCTAATTATCTGACGACACTTGCTATTTCCGGTAAATTATTAATGTAAAGAATCGTGAACCAGGACACGTATTTTCTAAAACGTAACAGCGTCGCCTGAGGCTGCCCGTCTGCGAGGCAGCGTTAGGGCATTAGCGCCACCGAGACTCTAAGTGCAGGACGTGTAGATGCCTCGCTGCCTTCGGGCAAGCGATGGCGCTGGCATTTATATTCATTGAAGTCACATAATTGACTTACCTATCAGTTGCCAATCTGAAATGAGTGCAGATGAGTATCAATTCTTCATGTATCCACTATTACCATTCATCCTTGTTATCTTACGTGTAGGAATCTGCATTTGCTTACAGTGTACGGAGCATTATTCAGTATCTAGGATGTATGCGTAATTCCACATGATGTATTATATAATCTGTGTTTCGCTAATTGATTCAGTAACGAGGCCTCACCTCGATGTGAGCTTATTGCAAATAAATTCCTGTCCGTCGATTGTGTTAACTATTTGAATCAGAAGTCATCGTTATTTTTCAAGTCCTCATTTCTATATTAAATAACTAATTTAGAAGCCTGTTTATTCAATCCCTTGCAATTATTTAGCCATCAGGAATATACTGAAAAATACGTCATCAGAAATAAATGACTTATGAATACGATAAAAGAACTAAACAGCGAGGAAAATCATTAAGATGGTGGCTGAACGGAGGAATTTGAGTTTGCTGTAATATAAAATGATATCTTCGAATCACACACGCACGAAAGATCATTACACTCGTCATCAGTTCAATTATGAAGTATTTTCTTTCGTTAACTAAATATGTGCTTCTTTGCTTTCATTGTAGTATTTAATCTACTTCCCCCAACATATATAAATAAATCTATGTATATCTAAATATTGGTGGCGTCATTCCAGTTAGAAATAGCCTAATTTAAAAAAATAAAAATTACAATGTAATTTCTCCATTCCTTTTTTGTACTATTAATTTTAAGTTACATTTTTTATCTTTTCACCATGTCGTATTTTCTGTATTTCAATTCGTTTTTACAGGTGTTGACACTAGCTTGAGCATGAAGCCGAAACGTTCACTTATTAAAATGATTTTTAAATCGGCTATCTTCACTATCATTTTTACATAGATGCATTTATAATATGCATATTTATACGTACACACACGTACAACATTCACATGTACACATGCATAATTTTGGGTACGGCTCGAGTTTGGACGAAGTTACAACCATGCGCAGATTAGTGAGGGACGTTCGAGACAAGTGCAGCGACTTACCACCACAACCCACCCTCACGAAACGCTCGCTCTTTGGAGGTCCACACGACGAAGGCGGCAGAGAAGACTGACGACAGGCCGATCGGTCGCTGACCAGCACTTAGAGCTGCTTTTGTGGCACCGCTTCCGTACCAGGCCACAGTAGAAGAAACAAGGTAGGGTCAAACCAGTCTTTTTTCGTTGAGCGTGTGGCAATGCTGACGTCATGGCAACCGACCAATAGCAGGGTTCACATTGCATCTGGCACACTGCCAGCTTCAAACCTGGCACCACTATTGGCCTAACGACATATCGCAATGGTGACGTCATTCATTGTGTTTGAAATGAAGCCTTTGCTATTGGCTAGCCGAACAAGAAGGTGTATTTTCCCCCATAGAAATGGTGTTACCTTATTTCCTCAACCGTGTATAAGGCGCGGTAGAGGAAGCAAGGTAGAGGGCATTGTGAAAATCTCTTTCGAGGCCACCGGTAGCGCACGTTACGGTCAAAGTGTTGAGTAATGTTTTCTACCTGTAAGTAATTCGCTGTGAAATAGTTAACGAGCAGACAACAGTGGTTGACAGACTTGTCTTTAATACGCGCGACCAAACAAATTGTCGTTGACGTCGACTATATGCGTCGACTGCTGCATGACGTAGTGTCCGAGGCGCTGGTCACGGGCGTTTACCTAGAAGCATGCATCCTAAGGGCGGCTCCGGAGAATTTAAATTTTAACTAGAAATGAATAAGAGAGGTTGTTGTGCGCAAGAAGGTGACAGGTCTTTAGAGCGTGTCTGTTCTCTCCCAGCCACAACACTGGAGCTTGGTTGATGAGACGTTCGTGTTGCAGAGTTAATGGTGTTTTGTAATTAATAAAAGAACACTGTATCGAACGTCCTCCAACAACTGAAAAAGTTGAATACTGTACAAGTTAATCCTTTAAATTGATATTTGTTTGTTTACACTAGTTCCCCGCATAACGAATGAGTTTTCTTTAACATGAGATTTGATGAATGATTTCAAATTCATTGAGATTAATTCGATTAATTTTTTTGCTAATGAACGTCTTTTGTCGTCTGTTTTAGCGAATCAGATTGATTTCAAAATTTGTGCAAGTCAAAAGGTGTGAGAACCTTCACCTCTTTCAAGCCCAGTCGCAGTTCTAAATTTAAAACGCCACATACTTCCAAATCATCTGAGGTAAGAAATGTATTTTCAAGAAAATTTCCAGCTCGTTTTGGCAAACCAAACATTCCATTTTGAAGAATTGTATTGGATGTGTGAGTGCTGTCACTCGAAGTATGTATATTCGCCTGCAGTTTCACAGTTGTGTACTTTCAAAGGTCAAGGGTCAGATTTTCAGACAATTTATGTTGTCGTTCCTAGCGATGTCGATAGAGGAACTCTCATTCCCGGATCCGGCGGTACATTCACTTAGATTTGCTGGCAAATTGTTAATGGCCAATTTCATGTACCTTAACTAAATATATCGATTTTGATAGATAATAACTTATTACCCGAATGCTAACAGCGCACGACAACCATGACTAAGACCTACGGTATATGACCTACGTTAAAAAAAAGCTGTGAGTTGAGTATTCAAAACCCTTAATTTTCCCTGTTTAAATTAATTAATTCCTTGTTCGCGCTTGATTCCTTTCATGTCCAAATTTAGTTTTGTTTAACCAAAAAAACGGGAAACAATTTTTTCAGCATATTTTTTCTAATGAAAAACTAAATCCATTTTCTACAGTCGAACCCAGAGAAGCAATAGGCGAGTAAAGGAGCTTAGTGCACCCAGATCATAGTGAACTGCTACTTTAAATCTATAAATCTTCTATTGCATTTCGTGCACAAAGTGATTCATGACATCAATCCGTTGTATTCGTTAATTCAAAAATATAAAGCTCGCCAATTGTTTGACTGGAAGGAATACATCACAATCACGAAGAAGTGGCGCGAGGCTTCGTTTGGTGTTGCTTGGTTCGCTTGTCACACAATCTGAAACCTGGTCATTTGCTAGCGTTTCCATTATGCCGTAATTCACTGCGCGTGCAAGCACCGCCATATTTCTAATTAGAAAACATAACTCAGAACGGGCGTTTTCATTAGTTAGCGTGCGGTGTCATTGCGATGATGGGAGGGAAAAGTTGCAAGTCTGATATGCACTTGGGAGGCACATGACGATCGACCCAGTTAGTATTTATGGCACATGTCCGTCGGCGAAGTCGTCCCTGCTACGACTCCATCATAATGAGAATATATTGGATATTAATGACACAAGTTGTTCATTTTCAGTATCGTGTACACTATATGCATGAATTTCGAAGCAAGGAAAATTAGCCACGGACGATCTGTGCGACGGTAAATCAAGGGTGTGTTGCTGTGTCGCGCGACGTCGGCGGGGATTGTGAAGCAAGTGTGGCGGGCAGAGGCGTCTCGCTGCTGCTGCGGTGCTGCGGGTCACTGCTTTCTTGCGTGCAGCGCTGCTTTGGTTGCAGCTTTCCTTGCACTGGCCGCCATTACTCAATTTCTACGGCGTGGGCCTGTTTGTCCAGCGGGTGGAAGGAGATTCTCGTATTTGTGTGGATTTGTTTGGACAATCTACCTTGCGTATATAGTCTACCTACCTTGCGGATCTAATCTACCTACCTAACGTATCTAATCTACCTATTTTGCGTATCTAGTCTACCTACCTTGCGTATCTAGTCTACCTACCTTGCGGATCTAATCTACCTACTTTGCGTATTTGTTTGGAGCTGTCCTTGTGTTGGCCGCCATTGCTCAATTTCTTCAGAGTGGGCTAAATTGTCCAGGAGGTGGAAGAAGAAGGCTAGAGTAGGACAAAAGTGCTGTTGATTAAAATAGGAGATTGTTGCTGATACTCTTAGCAACAAAGGTGGCATGAGTCTTTACGGGTAGGAAATACGGACTGGTATTATACCTGCGGTATGGTCATTGTTTTCTTGCATCGCATCATTGCTTTGTTTGAAGCTTTCGTTGCGTTGGCGGCCACTGCTCAATTTCTTCAGCGAGGGCCAGTTTGTCTGGGAGTGAACGATAAAAGGTCAGAGTAGAAGATGTGTTGAGGACAAAAAGATTGTTGATTTAAATAAAGGATTATTGAGGTCGCTTCATGCAAAAACAGCTGGCACAAGGTTATAAGGGTTGAAAATAATCGCGACGTGTATTGTACATTTAATTTGGTTCTCTGAATTATTCAATCGATGAGAAAAGTTCAGGAGGAAAATAAATGCTAAAAAATCAGGAACTTGAAACTTGAAGAAAGATGGTGACTTCTGTAACACAAATACATCAAAACGGGCGTAGTTGTCTTTAGAAGGACACTGAAATACAGCGTCACTGTGGAAATTTGACATGCAGTTGCGATGATCGAATTGGAGTGCTGTAAACAAATGATGCGAACTTTAGCTAATTGTGAATGTATAGACGGATTTTGTATACAAATTTTGAAGGGAATGTTCAGTAGCGCTGCCAGGAGGAGCCATGGATGCCAGGGCCCCCTCGAAATGTTGAGCTGGAGGCCAGTTTCAGTCGCCGTTTTAAGTAAACGAATAAAAAGATTGCTGACAATAAATGTCTGAACCCCCCCAAGTGAGCATTGGTTTCAATTTAATGGGCAAATTTGGGTTTTTGTGTCTCACTGTACTTATGTATAATATACTCTTCATGTGTCTTTCTATTTGTCACGCTGCATTTCTTGACAATTTTATTGCTGAGTTTCTACAATTTGTTTTCTGCATCTGTACAGTTTGCTCGCGGCACCGCTTCACAAGTCACTCGTTTCTTTTTTTCTGACAATTTACTAGCTGCATCTCTTCACCATTTAATCACCCCCGTCTTTTAACATCTGACTTTTGGCATCGCTTTACAATTTCTTCCCTGCATCTCTTAAAAATTTACTTCCTACTTCTCTCCACAATTTCCTCTCCTCCACTTTCATTGGAAGATATTAATAAAGTAAATGATGTTGTTATAGGTGTCCATTTTCCGTTCATCAGTTCTAGAGTCGTCTGGGTTTTGGATTCGTGAAGTTTGTCAACTCATCACTAAGGCAAAATATCTGTCAAACGTTCACGGTCGGGCTTTGTATACTTTTCAGTATCTTTTGTAAACTTTTCAGTATCTTTTGTATACTTTTCAGTATCTTTTGTATACATTTCAGTATCTATTGTTTACTTTTCAGTATCTTTTGTTTACTTTTCTGTCTCTTTTGTATACTTTTAAGGATCTTTTTTATACTTTTCAGTATCTTTTGTACACTTTTCAGTATTTTTTTTATATTTCTCAGTATCTTTTGTATACTTTTCAGTAGCTTTTTTATACTCTTCAGTATCTTTTGTATACTTTTCAGTCTCATTTTTGATAATTTTCAGTATCTTTTGTTTACTCTTCAGTACTACTTTTCAAATGAGCCTGCCGTCAAGTCCTTTGTTGTTATAAATGGTCTGGTTATTTTTAGCTGTATGACTATCTGCGTTATCCTGCAAAAACTCGGCGGAGAACCTTATGTTTGAAAGTTGCTTGTGTATGTTGCCGTCGATCTTCGTTTTCTGTGAGCAAATGAAATGGCTGTCACATCGATCACCATCACACTTGCTCCTCCCGCTTGACAGGTTTCTTTAACCCGTTTTCTATTGCTAATCTAAAAATGCTTACGACCAACATCGTAAGCACTAATTCTTCAAAAAATGGACTTCTTGCTTCTTTCTTATGCCAAAACGCAAAAACCGTAACATTGTTCATTATTAATTGAACAAACAAAGTGCAATGGGTTGTGATTTTCATGGGTTCCGTATCTCTTACTCTCTGAGAGTGAGACTTCAAGTTGCAAGGCATGGTGTTTCACTGTTTTGAAGCAAAGCTTAACAAACTCTTATTTTCTACACCACCATCGGATACATATTGGAACTAGACTCAACATACCATTCTTTGCAACGAAATTATGAGATTATGAGTTTGATTTTGAAATTATGAGATTATGAGTTTGATTTTGAAATTATGAGATTATGAGTTTGATTTGAGGAAAACAAATAGTTGGTTTCAACACTGCTCACTGATCCTTTAGAGTTGGCTAAAAAATAGGCAGCTGGCTGTTCGCACGTATAAGAACATTTACATTTAATTCTATGCATTTGCTTTTGATTGAATCAGGAACTTGAAATGTTGACACCAATTCTTGACAGCGTACATCTGAACAGTGTTATTGTATCATTGTATATGAAACTTGTTCTTGTGTTGGTCATATTTAAAGTAGTTCTGCATTCATACATCTGGGTAATGTGGATTCAAAACCAAAATTCTTACGATGTTCTTATTTTATACGGACCTAGACCGCGACGCTCTATCACCTGCTTGTAAGTTCTAATATTACCCATGTCTTGACAGTGGTGTTCTATAACCTTCATTTACACTGTCCTTGAATACAACTGACTCTCAACGACCGTCCGAGTTTTTACGCTGATGTCCTGATTGCAGCACAAAACGGGCTCTCACTCCGAAACTCAAACGAGAGGAACCTGAAAACTGCGTCAAAATCGTTCATTAGACTTGCAGAAAATACGAGTTGGTGTGCAAAATACTCTTACTTTGAACAGAAATATAGCAAAACTCCACCCACTGTTAGCCCTACCATGGCGGGAAGCAACAAAGTGCTATCTTTGTTAGTTTAAATTGCATTTTTGATTCTCAGCTGTCAGCCAGGGTTTCAAATTACAAGCAGCGTTGCTGGAAACGTTGATGCTGAAAGCCACTTCCAACCTCTATTTTGAGTTTGAGAGCAGTCCTCTGCGTCCATAAAAGTAGTCAAAAATGCTTCAAAGAAGCTGCGACGAAATTCTTATGTAAATTTTAGTTAACATTTATTCTAGTGTAATGATTTTGCAAACCATAGCAAAAATGTTTGATCGAAATTTGAAGAGGCCTGTACTTATGAATTGAATAAAATGACTGCTTTCAGTGGTTTAATTTCTCTTTGGGTATTCGCAGTGTTGCAGCCAATTTGGTATTAGCAGTGTTGCAACCAATTGGGTATTTGCAGTGTTGCAACCAAATGAGTATTTGCAGTGTTACAACCAATTGGGTATTCACAGTGTTGCAGTCAATTGGGTATTCGCAGTGTTGCAGCCAATTGGATATTCGCAGTGTTACTGTCAATTAGTAGCTGAACGGATTCACGCTTTCCAAACTGATGGGCTTTCGATTGGAAAGAAATTGCGTCTTGAAAAGCTCTCAGCGTCTTTGGATTAAAGCCTACTCCGGTGGTTGTTACTAGCGTGTCATCTTGTTGGAGAAGGGAAAAATTGTTCTGATTTTTATTGAATAATTGATTAATATCAAATAAATTTTATTTCTTGGGGTTGCTACACAACCTTCTTTAAATTCCGTTAGATTTGATAAAAATGAATTTTTGTTCCAGCAAGATGGAGCGCTCTGCCATGCCTCCTAATTTTTTTCAGTAATGCTATCTGCCAAAGGTTGAGGCACCTAGGAAGCAACGGTCTTTGAGTAACCCCATATCTACTATGACATGCTATTTGAATCATTTCAAAAGGGGAAATTTGCTAAGTACAAATGCTACCATTGTTGCTGTACGAGGTCAAATGTTCAGTCAATGTTGAACCAGGAACTTTGGGCCATATGGGATTGAGTTATCCAAATTCTTGTTGCTCTGAACAAAGTTACTTTAATGAAAAGCCTTGAAATTACTTTGCTCGGTGAATTTTCCTTTCGATAAAATTTTTAAGGTGGATGTTTAAATGCAAATGAGATTGATGGCCGTCCATTGCACACTACTCAGGATAGTTTATTTTTTTGATGGTATATGATAAATGGATAACATTGTAAAGGATGTGTTCGTGGGGAAACATGATTTTTGACTCTACAGAAGTTGATGGATACATAGCAGAATACAGACTGTGTGAAAAAGGCCTGTGAATATTAAAAACAATGGTGCAGTATGTACTATGGATAGGATAATTGAAGAGCTGGATACCATAGGAGATAGAATACGATCTTCAAAAAAACCTGTTCTAAAAATAAATTGAAAAAAATATTCGAGTTGATACGAAATCAGATATTCCTATTACCTAACCTATTACGATTAAAACTAACTAATTGAAACTAATATGATTAAAACTAACCTATTACGTAGGTTAGTTTAAATGAAATATGTGCATGTTGACCTCTTAATCGTGTTGGGAAAGATATTTATTTTGAAACAAATTTGATGATCCAAATTAGTCTCAAATTTGTCAAATACAAATTTGTCTCTTTTTGAGATGATGCAAATTTTCAAGTAAATAATATTTAAATCTTTCCATTTATTCATTTATTTTTCCAATCGGAATCAGTGTTCTACTTTGGAGAAATACTGAGGAAGGTACACTTTTCAGTAACGATTTAAATGGCTTTTCGTGTTGTTAATTCTGGGTGATTTGTGGTTCTGTATAGCAGTCATCTTTATTTCTTACGCCACGAAGCGTACTGTATCTACATATTTTTAGTTACAGTTTGTTTGGTCGCTTAGATCACATCGTGCACCACTGGTGACCATGGAAAGGATTTTCATAATGCTACTGACCGGCCAGTAGTCACAAACTCAAATTTAATTAATACTTAAATTAAAACTTTAAGAAGGCACGATCCTTGTAATGTTTGCTCGTTTCAAAATTTCGTACTGCAATTGACTTTAAATTTGAGTCGAAAGTGTTACAGACAAGTCCGCTAACTATTGTATAGAAGCTCGTTAACTATTTTGCAGCGAATTACTTGCAGAAAACATAACTGAGCAGAACTCGTTCAGGGAACGTAGTGACTATTGTCATCTTACAGACATTTAAGGAACATAAAACTCGTTGTTCATCACGCAATTTCTCAGGTACTTTCATCTGTGTTTTTCTTAATGACAAAAAATAATTGTAAAGGTCTCGTTGAATGTAGAGCAGGACTCTAGTGTGCTCTTTCATACAGCCCGTGTGGCTGGCAATTTGCCATCAAATTCCAATTGCAAGTTGAGTTGGAAGATCTGTTGCCCTGATTAGTTCGTTTTTCTTTTTCTACGCGTGGGTAAAGAAAGTATTGCTGCATGCTTAATTGATTAATAAAGTGAGTCAAGACGTCACGAAACGTTCGTCTCGCCTGACTTGTTTTGTAATGAGTGTCGCTTCGTTTCTTTAACGATGTTTTAATGCGCGCATAGCGGCGACAGCACGAGGAGCTCCGTTACCGGAGTGTTACCTTGAGGCGTCTAGTACTCATTTGTCAATTGCCAACAGGAAAACACTTGAATTTCTGTCATAAAGTTGAGAAACAGTATATTTCACGCCATTTTCTTTAGAAGTTATCTAGCTAAGTATCGAGGCATGGAAAGCTGCGGCGGCAATTAGCGACGCCTGTCAAGAAACGTGCTTTTGATACGAGCGACTTGAGTTTTTACCTGCATCACGAACACGAGATCACCTCTGTGCAAATGGCAGGTTTCGAGATTGATGGCATCTCCAGAACGTGTTTGTGGAAAATGTGTGTCTCCGTCAGAGTTGCATTGCGGAGCAAGAATAAGAGAATATGAGCGGTGGAAACAAAATTGACTTCAGACATCTTAAAATTGAAGTAGTGGGGCCATGAGCTGTGTGTCACAAATCAGTGACAATCAAGGATTTGTAGACTCGTCTGCAGTCAGAGTCACAGCCACCCTTGGTCCCCAGTGCCGGATTTGGGGTCGCGAGATCATGATAGCCAGACTAGACTTTGCCACCGCTTCGGTTTTGTGGATATGCTCGAGTTCTTCTCGTGCTCGGCTACAAGCGGTCGCTGTAGTGGAATTTTTTGGCGTTGAAAGCACGAGCAGTGCCAGTTTGTATCAGTTATTTCGAGTGCTTCGAGTTTCTCACTCTGAATTGAAAAAAACTAGATATTCGATTTGTATACAGGACGGCAGCCTCAGTTATTACTATCCAGATGATTTCTATGCTTGCAAGCATTGTGGTGAAGAATAGGACTTATATTCTTCAAAGTTATTTCATATATAGCGTTCCAGTCGACCAACCGCGAAGGATTGCGGAGAGCAAATTGCCAGTTTTGGAGGATGCTTGTTATTTAAGCGACCGCAATTATCGTGTTTTTCAATCGTCTTTGAATAAAATGGCGAAATAGCATTACTTTGAGTTTCATTCCAACTGAAATGATACAGTACAGCCCTGAAACTTGTCATTCCCTCTTTATTTGTGTGTGTGCGCTTGCTGGCGAAAATGAGCTGTGTTTAGGAATGTTTACATCGTACGCAACCTGCGTTTGCCGACACTTCAATTCAATACACGTGAACTTGCAATATTTGAAATTGTTTGCATGCTGCGATTATTTAAAATGCTTTTGAAATAATTCCATAGAATTGTGGTGGAATACGCTTGGAAATTGGATTTATTAATATACATCCTGCTGTTGGCTCTGTTTGTTGAAATATGTTAATGAAAACAAGCACGCAGGCAAGCGTTCCGTCACAGGAAGAAGCCCCTGCTTGGGAGCCCTCTCTTCGCACGGCGTGCGGTCCGAGTGTAACGCGATGTGATTGCCTACGTACCGGTCAGCGGTGTACACTTCTCTGAAATTTTTTCAACTTTGTGTCTTTTTTTAATTCAATTTGAGCGTAAAGAGCCCTCAGCACACGGCCGCCGTGAACGAACGTTGTCCGAGTGTAACGCGATGTCATTGCCTACGTACCAATCAGCGTTGTACAATTCTCTGAAAAAATTCAACTTTGGGTCTTTTTTAAATCAATTTGAGCATAAAGAGCCCTCAGCACACAGCCGCCGTGAACGAATGCGGTCTGGGTGTAGCGCGATCTATTTGCCTCTGTACCGGTCAGCGTTGGCCTCTTGCTTTATAAATTTTTCGAGTTTGAGTTTTTCTTTTAAATCAATCTGAACATAAAAAGCCCTCAGTATACGGAACATCTGCACGATTGTCAGATTGAAACAAAATAGTTTTAATTTTAAATCGCAGGAAGAAGCGGTTTTAATTTTGTTTCAAAATTGCTTGATCACTCAAGTTCAAAATTGAACGTGAGGATTTTGGCTAGATTAAAAGGCCAATTAGCTACCCCACCTTCAATTAATATGTGTGACACATCTAAAAAAAATTGCCAGACACACGGAATTGCAATGGTGTAATTTTGTCGATGTTAGTGAATCTCACATGAAAATTAAAGTCCAAAAATATCCGTGTAAAGCATGTCGGACTTGAATATTTTTGTGCAATGCGTTGCAAACCTCTTCAAATACACTTAAAAATGACTGTTGTATTTTTTCAAAACTGTCATAAACAGTACAAATGAACAGTACCTTGTGAGAAATTTCTTCCTTCTTTCACGATAAGATGTATTTCCCTAGTCCGATATGTTAGGTTCAGGCTCCGTAATTTTGTCTTGCCTTTTCGCTTCCTTGCAGATGGAAGCTCTTGCTAATACAGCTGCTGCTTTTCTAAAAACAGAAAATTTGACATTTATAATATAGAGATGATTGCTTTTTATGTCTGGGAAGGGAAGGGTTGTTTGATGATCGTCGTTTAGTGATGAAATTAAAGGCATGCATCAAAATGTAGGCTTTAGGGCTCATTTGGTCCAGTTAGCTGATGGCTCAACGATATCTTTGCTGCTTATTTCATTGCGTAATATCTGAGCCCTCACCTTCTCTGGGATTTTTTCAGAAATTAAACGTAAAGGCCCCAATTAGACGTATAGGTCTCAATTGGACGTAAAGGCCTCAATTAGACGTAAAGGCGTCAATTAGACCTAAAGGTGTCAATTAGACGTAAAGGCGTCAATTTGACATAAAGGCCTCAATTAGACCTAAAGGCGTCAATTAGACGTTAAGGCGTCAGTTAGACCTAAAGGCGTCAATTAAACGTAAAGGCGTCAATTAGACGTTTAGGTCTCAATTGGACGAAAGGCCTCAGTTAGACGTAAAGGCCTCAATTAGACATTAAAGCCTTAATTAGACGTAAAGACGTTAATTAGACCTAAAGGCCTCTATTAGACTTAAAGGCCTCAGTTAGACGTAAAGGCCTCAATGAGACGTAAACGCCTAAATTAGACGTAAAGGGCTCTATTAGACGTAAAGGCCTCAGTTAGACGTAAAGGCGTCATTTAGACGTAGAAGCCTCAATTAGACGCTAGTCGTAGCAGTTTGAGTTGGACGGGCAATTTTCCGAAGATTATCAAGAAATATTCTGGAATAACTTCCCCTGAGACAAGAGAACGAGTTGGTTGTTTGGTTTCAGACTTCGTCTCCTCGCTGTTCGTTTTAATCACTCAAGCGTCGAGGGCGCATGTGCGGAGATCGTTTGCCAACTGCAAGGGCCTCATGAATGCTTCTCTTCAACGTGTTGGTACTTGCCTGATAATAATCTATATTATAATAAGAGCCGCGTCCGTCTGTCAGTCCGGAGCCAGCCTGTGTGGGATGAGCGTATCTGTGATACAAGCTCCAGTCCTAATATTTTGACGGGCCGTGTGCACGCGGCCTCATCAACTCTCGACAGATCGATTTTTTTTATTTCTTACAGCCTTTCTCCCATTTCGCCTTCTTTCTTTTTTCAAATAAAGAGGGGTGGACTAGCGGGAATGAAATTGAATTTGAGCCGCATTAACAGTGTGTCTTGTTCGACAACTTAAGCTCTATGCACATAACATAAATGACGATTCAATTTAGCCAATAATTTTTTTTTTTTTAGATATTAGTAATGATTTCTGGCTATTAAGTTTCCGAGAGAATTTACGCACGAGCGCTCATTTAAAACTGAGTTCTTTAAGTAGGACAGCTTGTGTTGGTTTCACAGCTGCATCGCTCTGCTCGTTCGCGTGCAGGTGTCGAGGAGAGCCGGTGTTCGATTAAACTTATTCCCGATTTTCACGGTCCGTCTTGACGGCCTGGTGCTACCGAAGCAAGGCAGGTGTTAATGCCAGGGAATCATCCCGCTACAGGAAGCAGCTTTCACCTACCTTAGAATTCATTGAGGAGAATTCTAAGGAATTTGCTTCAGAATCCTTTGCTCTCGTGAGTTTGGAAGACGTGTTGCGGCTACCGAGACTCAGACGTCGTTATAACGTGGTGATTTTCTCAACGCCCGTGCAGCTGTGTAGCTAGGATACTTGCGTTGGTTATAATCTGCCGCGCTCAACACTCTTTTTAGGATGCGCGTCCAGAGCTCAAGAAGTACGCATGATACAGAAATATTTTCCATGAAAATTGAGCTACATTTTCGAATAACATTTCACACTTACGAATTTGAAAGGATATTTATGTGTTACTCATCACTGAATCGGTGCTGTTTTTTGAGGTTAAAACAAAATTTGTCACGTTTCTAAAATGACTTCGTTATTCGCAGTTGCGGCTATTCTGTGTCGTAAATATGTTGACAGAACGCGGTACATCAATAAATGTGGGCCAATTGTAAAATTCATCGACTGGTTAAGTGAAAACATCATTGCTAAATGTTTGAAAATTTATTGTCATTTTTCAACAGATTTAGTGCTTCGCTGTTGCCAGTACAAATACCACTAGCTTTTGTCCATCGTCAAAAGCAAAGAAAATAATGTCAGGTGCTTCCAGTTGTCTCGGAACTGTTACAAAAGCACCATTGAATACTTTGAACCAATGAATTTCAATCGCGAACAGTTCATTAAAAAAAACATTTTTTGGTAAATCTATCCCCGGTTTTGAAAGACCCAGTCTTAGCAGATTTTTTTTCAAAGTTTTGTTATTACAAAATTAATAGAAGAGTGCCAACGAAAACTCCTGCCAAATGTGCCAAATTAATACCATTTCCGTATCAGCAGACCAGTTACAGTTGGGTCTTTGTCCCTGGCGAGTAACTTCTGTTGGTGTATGGTGTCGAAATGTGATAAACTTCGTTTAAAAGTCCACGACCCCTAATATCCGTGCTACATGTTTGAAAATTTTTCGATTTTTATCATCTATGCTTCATGTTTCAAAAATCTACTATCCGTATCACATGTTTAAAAAATTCACTGTCCCTTATATCCATGCAAAATTTTCAAAATCTGCAATCCCCATTTTCCATGCTACTATTTCCCATATTTATTGTTAAGATCTTCTTCATATTACGTTCGTTATTTTACCCTGTGTTTAACCATCGTCTAGGGGTTAATTACTTACACGTTGGTGCACGGGTAGATATGACAGCTGCATGCTAGCTTTCTCATTATTCGCATTTTTCTCATTATTTTGAAGATTTTTTTGAATGGGGTGCCTAGGACAACCACCCCATTCTGCAATCCGTGTTCATGCAGACAACTGCAATTCAATAATCTCCAACAGTATTTTTCAATCATAGGACAAGGGTCAAATTTCACTGATGTACGCGTTTTTGAATCACTGCATATTTTAAAGGGTAAACCAGCACTAAACGATATGTCTAGTTCTTTCCCACTGTGCATTTCCATCTAATTAATTATAGTCTTGTGAACCGTTGGTGTCTGTAACTAATTGCTTTTATTTTCATGTCGTGTGTTTTTTCAGCTGACGATGGGATTTATCACGAAACTTACAAAAAATGTTTAGAATTTTATTCTTCGCTTTTAAATCTTGAGTAAATTTGCGTTTTCGCCATGTAAAAGATGTGCATCACTATTGATCATTGAAATAAGAAATCGTATATTATTTTTGATTGGTGTGAGCAATATTTAATGATAACTATTGATCATTGAAATACGAAATCATTGCACTGTAGGACTTGGTAATTTCAGAATTTAGGTGCGGGAGTAGTTGATGAATCCGACCACGGTTCTGGAAGTCAAGTCACGTCCTAAATATTCCATTTTACAAATTCTGAACAAATATGAGGTTAAAGAACCGAAGCATATCGCACAACGTGTGAATAAACAGAGTTAGGATTGGAGAACAGAACAACACATGTATCGTCACAGGATGTCAGTTAAAGAAGAATACTGCAAATCGAAAAAAAATGTGGCTTCAAAATGCGTTACACAGAACTCAGAAACGAGTTCTATTTTTTGAGTTTCGGCTCATTGTGGACAGATGTATTAGCTTAGCTGAGTTTTCTAGAATGAATTTGTTCCATTCGACCTCAATGATGATGTGATGTGTCAAAAGATCAACTCTAATTGGAACATTTTGAGCTGGAGTTCATTATTAACGAAGAACATTGCCGCCACGATGTGGAAGAATGCTACTGAAAATTGGACGATTAGTATTTTAAAAGCAAAAGCAAGAACGATGAATATTTTAAAAGCAAGTAACACCTAGGCTAGAAAAGAAGACAAGCCAAAGATTTGCCGGAACATCACTTCAAGGAGCCACGTACTTCGAACTTGCTCGAATGAGATTTGGGTTCATAAATGTAAGGAGATTTGAAGAAGTTAAAGCTCAATTCAATGTTGTACGATCTTATTAACCCTGAAATTAACTTAATTTCTTGCCCATGGAAATATTCTACGGTAGTGTACCAGAGTGAGCGGAGAGAACCGCGAAATCGACTATATACTTTGCCTGCGACGAGCACGCTCCCTAGCGCTGTTTTTTATATGAAACAGCATTAATCGTTCCATTTTTCAGTCGCATTTGCTTGCTACAACGAGCTTTCACCTTCTAATTTGAGAGGAATTGAGAGAAATGCACGCTCACTGAGGTGTGAGTGAAGTTCCCTTTTTTACCAGACTTCATCGTTTTCTACCGTACGAGAGAAGCGGCTGCATGGGTCCGGCATATGTAATACGCCGGTGCCGGAAATTCAATCTGAGATTTGCTCGTCCGCAGTGAAACGCTTCATCATCATGTCACTGAGAAGGTATTTTGTTTTGATTTATTGGTGCAACCCTGGTACTTATCTACCGCGCAATGCGCAAGACGGAGGTTCTTGAGAAGAGAAGATCGCTAACGAGGCCGTGAAAGATATGCAAAAAAAAATCCTGTATAGCGCGAACTTTTAAAAACCCTTCACTTTATATTTAAACTCAATATCAGCAACTCTTTCACCACTATTTTTAATAAGAAGTTTCATATCTATGCACTTTCAGATGCCGTTCGATTTTCTCTTCTAGCCCTGTTGGTCGCGCACTTGCTTAGCGCTCAATGAAATTCGTTCACTGAACGCTAGCTGTTCGTAAGGGTTCCTGAACTTCTGGGTCGCATTCTTGACATAGGTGGTAATGTCTAATTCGAGTATTAGGTCACAGTTCTCGCAGCCGTGACGCGCACCAGCCGAACTCAGACTACTTTGTCAAACTGGTTCTTGTTGCTTTATTTTAGATTTACTCGGTTTATTTTAGATTTACTTGCTTGATTTTAGATTTACTCGGTTTATTTCGGATTTACTTGGTTTATTTTGGATTAACTTGGTTTATTTTGGATATACTTGGTTTGTTTTGGTTTATGCAATTAGTTTATGTTGGATGTACTATGTTTATTTCGGTTTATGCAATTAGTTTATGTTGGATGTACTATGTTTATTTCGGTTTATGCAATTAGTTTATGTTGGATATACTAAATTTATTCTGGTTTATGTTATTGGTTTATTTAAGATTCACTTGGTTATTTTGGTTTATGCAATTAGTGTAGTTTGAACTTACTTGGTTTTGAATGATTTTAAATTTTCCTAGCAAGACGTGCCACAGGCAAGGCCTTTCCTTGGGGTAAAGAAATGTTCGTGAGAATTAAAACTTTTATTTTTTCAAATATGAAACTTTAACTGAACAATATTTTTCCTTTCATGCACTGTAAAAGAAATCACATTTCTCACACAGGCAAATGAAACTATATTCGATTTACGAAAATTAAAGCCTTTTATTAGCATTGAAGGTGAAGAAATATTCGTACAATTCAGAAATACGTATTGTTTTCGTTTAATACTTCGTTGAAAAGCCTTTATTAATACCAACTGCGACCAATCTCTTCCTGTCATTATAAAAATTTGGAAATATTTGTGGGTAATTTATTCCATTCTTCCGGGCATTTGTCTTCAGATTTTTTTTTTTTTTGTGCTGGTTTTTGCGCTTAAATTTTCAAATATCGCCGCAGGCTTTCGACCGGACTGACTTGGTCATTGCTAGATATCTACATGGGTTCCAGCAAGCCACTACTTCGTAGATTTTACAGTATGTTTGGAATCATATTCCTGTGAAAATCCAATCATGAGAAAGCTCTAGACACTCAACAGAAGGCTGTTTGTTTTGTTTCAAAATTTCAGTATATTTTTTGGATTCATTTCCTCGTATTTTTAGTTATATTTTACCTACACTTTTCCCAGAAAAACAGCCCAAATCATGCATGATACCACCATCATTAAACTTGACTAATAGAAAGGTGTTCTTTGGTGTACCACAATCTATTGTACAAGCATGATTCCGATAAGTGTAACCAAACAACTAAATTTTAGTTTCATCTGTCCATAATACTCTTTTCCAAAATTAATTTTCCTTATTCTTATGTTCTCTAATGAATTTCAACCTGCATCTGTGTGTTGTTTCAGCAGGAGCGGAGGTTTTGTTAGGGTCCGTGGCTTTAGATGGTTCCAGTGAATTTTATTACTTATTGTTTGTTTAATTGTACTGATTTTTATAAATAAGAATTATCTTTCAACTTACGAGTAACACTTAGTGTAGGTTGAATCTGGTGTTCTAATTTTCTCGATAACGTTATAGAAATCTCCCAGCAGCACCTGTTCTTCCTTAGTTTTCATCTGTGTTGCGTCTTTCAAACCTTCCAATAAATGAACTTTGTAGAGACAGAAATATTCAGGTTATTAATGATCTTCCTGTAACTTTATCCATCTTTCCAGAGTGTAACAACTAATATTCAGGTTACTGAAGATCTTTCTGTAACTTTATCATCTTTCCAGAGTGTCATAACTAGTTCTTTTTTGTGAATTTGTCAGTTTTTTCCACCTTGCCATGATTGGAACCTCCTCGTGCAACTAGCATTTGTAAAGTGTACAGGTTTTGATTTTAAAGTTGACTGTGAAAACCAATAACATTATCGCAATTTTCTAGAAGATTCTGCTTTGTGATATTGCAACAATCTAAAGTTTTAAAGTTCTTAATTTTCACTCTCTGTATACTTCGCCCTCTAAAATAAGCAAATGGCGTCAATTTCTCTAAAATTGATTATGATTAAATTTTATTTGCATGTATTGGATGTACGTATTCTTTTATAGCAAATGTATGAAAAATGTCTTTCAGTTGATACTCTTAAATACAAAGCAAAATTAAGTTTTATCCGTATGAATGTTTTTTTCCTCTCTGGATGTTGCATGTTATTAACACACATGTGAATTATTCTTTTTAGAAATGATTTTATTGCAATGTAATTTTTTGTTTTTAGGATCCTTGTTTTCATTTTGACTTGATATTTTTATCAATTTACGCTCAAATGTATGTTTGGTGCCATCTTTTTGATAAATCCGCTTAATTGTACTGATAAATTAGTACATTCTTGAGTTTTGGCGCTTTGAGAAAAGCGACGACAGAGCTCTTCAAAATTTCCGTTGTGGTTTTCCAAAGATGATATATCAGCCGTACCAGTACCGCTGAAATAACTGAGTGAAATTGCAAAGACAGCATTTTGAGGGGAATCAAATAAAATTTTTAAAATGTGTTCAGTTCTTTTTATTGTTTAAACACCAAAGCCGAATGCTTTTTGAATGGAACTCAGGTGCCCCAAAAATTGGAGAAGAAACATTACTGATATGCTAGTACGGATGACCTGATTCGCTCATCAACTGGTCACGGTCGCCGGTTTCTCGCTTCTGGAACACCTGCCCGAAACTTGCGCGGTCTAAATTATGCAGTTTGCCTGCTCCACATGTGCCTCACACCGACTCCACTGGTCAACACTTATTCAGATATTTCGACCTTCTCATTCTCACAGTAAAATATTCTCAAACGAGGACAGGGTAACTGTATTATTTGAATGCTTTATTTCATCAAATTATTAGAATTTGTTTCTGTGGTTGAGTTGAAAATTCGAGAAGTCCATCCCGAGAAATAATTCAAAAACATAATTGTTATTTCAGATGAAAAATGCTGAACATTTTGTTAATTCCATTTAAAAAGTATTCGAGTTCCATTTTAAAAAGTTTTCGACTTTGGTGCTTAAACAAAAAAAAGAACTGCACACATTTCAAAAATTTTTTTTTACTCCTTTCAAAATACTTTCCTCTTTTTGGAAATTCAGAAGCCCAGTTCAAAAGCTCGAAATAAGTAGCGTAATAATAAACAAAAAAATAGATTAAGTTGATTTAAAAAATAGCAATGTCTTGTATTGACGAGGTAAAAAATGAAGTTTTTATTCTTTTAAATCTACTGTATTTTTCGGTCTCTTTATTGTATTTTTCAGCCTCTGACATTCAATATATGTTGAAATGCCCTTGAAGAGTGAGAGACTGTATCAGGCTGGTGCAAAAGCAATGTCCGATTTTTAGAACGGATATTTAAAATAAAATTTGTCAATCATTTACATTCTGTTTTCAGTGTAGTAAATATGTGTGACTAAACTACACGATTTTTTCAGATTTTCTGTGTTTCGTTCATAATACTCATTAATATTTGCATCCATGTTTGTCCCATCAAGAGATCAGATGAATCACATAAGAAATGATCTACTGTACGAGTTCCATTAAGCTGTTGATACAAGTGTGGCAGCAAAATCTATTCAGAACACTTATGGGGATGATGTAGTGAATGAAAGAAGTTTCAGGAGATGGTTTTCTTATTTTCGAAGTGGTAGTTTTACTTTGAAAGGTGAGCCAAAGAAAGGTCGTCCGAGAACACTTGACTCCGATCAGTTAAATGTTCTTGTGTCCGAGAATCCTACTGTTACCATTAGGGAAATTGCAAGGCAGTTAGACGTGGTCTATTCAACCTGCTTCTAATTTTCATTTTTTCCGAGGACTACAGAAGCATATTGGTGTACTTAGGTTTACGACAAGAGAAGAGATTGAAAAAGCGTTGAATAATTATTTTCATTCGGGGCCAACAGAATTTCATTCTAAACCAACTGAATCTTACAAGTGAGGCATTCATAAACTTGTCGGAAAGTGGGATGAGGCCGTTGAAAGCAATGGAGAGTGTGTCAAGGCAGGAGTTCTCGAAGTGGGGTCCGCAAAATTTAACGAATTCAACAGTGGATGCAGTTCAGGTATTTATTTACAGCTTTCCATGACTGTTGACATTATAAAACAATGCGTACAATGTACATATGCATATATTCCTGAGGGGAACACATGTGAGGTGGTCCTCGGTTGAAAAAAGTTTGAGGACCCCATGTTAATAAGCTGATCAAACGAGCGTGAAGAGCGGCCTTACTATATTACTATGCATTACTTACTATATACATTACTACTACTATGTAGACCCGGCATGAACGCAATTGGAGAGGTGATCGGTGGGACTTTGCTTTTATTCTACCTTAACAATATCAATTAACGCAGGTGTAATAAATTTTGGTACTTGTGGGTTATCTCCCACCACTTTTAATTTATGATTTTGATAACTTCTGATTTTCTTCCTCAGCGCGAGTTATTTCAACAATGGTTTACATTTAGCCCCCATTTCCCTAAATAATATCAGATTGAGCGAATAACTGAAGATAATGCACATTATTAGAATTTTTCATTTACCAATTTACTTTTGTCACCAATTTAGTGGTGATATAACCTACGGGTACCTAAATTTTGCTCTGATTTTGCTTTTGAGTTGGCCCCCGAATTGAATAGTATGTTTCCAGTTTGCTTTGATGGCATTGCAACTCGCTCTCACACAGCAATAATGAAGCCGACTACACGAATTAGGATTTCCCATTGCCTGTGAGCGGCACTGGGTGCTGGGAGGTCAGAATTTGCAGCATCTTTTCGCTTATCTCAATTGGCGCGGCAGGCTCCATTCTACTTGCGACTGCGCATTGTTCGCCGACCGCGCGAGTCGTTTGCGAATTTCGCGTGATTGTTTTGTGTACTCTTAATGTTAAGATATTTTAAAAGTACATTTTTTAAACATGTAATGTTTCAATTTCATTGGAAATAAAGTGTTTTCTTTTCTTTCCTTTTCTTTTCTTTAGCGTTTAAAAACAGTATTGTTCACACAAAAATTCGTGGAAAAGTAGAGAGACGAAAATGATCGAAATAAACAAGTGAATGGATGGTGATTCAGCAGGGGAATTTTATGCTTGTTACAATCTACTGTGTTTTGCAGCTGACCATTTTTGTTGGAATTAGTTTATGAGAATGGGAAGGTTACATTTGCAAGAACAGATTTTATTTTATTTTAAAATGTAGGCTAATGATTAACTCGTACAAATTTCACTGGCTAGTTGAAATAAAATTCTCCAGTAGAGTACTTTAACTACACTAACTTGGCCAGTGTAATGATCGTCTAATAGAAGTTTCCATACTTACCCAGTCCAATTTCGTGAGTGAAAGCTCTCATTCCAAACTCTTGAAGGAAGCTCTTAGTTTTTTATAACTCATTTCTCTTTGATAAAAATTATTTCTCTTGCGCTGTTTAATCTTCAGATGTGCAAGTACGAGTACTATCTTTGTGTGTGTGTGTGTGTAATTCTGTTTGTAATCATCTGGTGTTCTTAAGATGTGTTCTGCTTAGTTAGATTTAACAAATGAAGGGATGCTAAGTAAATTGTCATTGTATCTGCATTTTGTATGAAATCAAAAAATCACCGCAGCTTTAGGATTCTTAGTAACATCCGGCGTATATCTTGAAAACTTTTACGGAATACACTCTTTTCATTTTGACGTGCAAGCTATTAGACCATCATCTTAGAAGAATGAGAACATAAAGTGCAATTTTTTAGTTATTGTTTTCACAAATCGGTTGATGAGGCTTGATGTCATCATTCAAGTTGAAAATTATGAATGTGGGTACTGATTTTTAGTGCCTACAGACTTCACACACAGAGCTCGACGCAAAATAAATTAAACAAAATGACTAGAAACTAAAACAACTGACAGTCTTAATAGAAAAGCGAAATTGTTGCCGATTGAACTAATAGAAATTGATCGACTTCAGAGTAGCCTCTACCAATGTTTTATCTCGCTCCCTCATGCGCAGTTTTTAATTATCAAAGTTAATAATTCAACGGCTAGATGGACGTTTCCTGAAACTGTTTGTAAATTTCTGATACAATTTGAATGTCTTTAATTTTAATCTGAGAGGTCGCTCGCAAGTCTTTGTCTCATTTTATAATCTGAGAAATTTTCCTATCTTCTACGGTTATCGCGCTGTCACCGCCGGCACAGAAGACGTTTAATTTCACTACCTGGAGATAATGCTAATGCATATTGGGGGTAAAGTGAAAATACCTGCAATAGGAGTTATCGGTTCTGCACAGGGGATTAGAATAAATCCGTACGAACGTTAAGCCCTCATGTATGAAGAACAAAAACATGCGCTATCTTCCTGCGTTGAGTTGTGTTAATAATCCCCAAAAGTATGATCAAATATGTATATTGAAGCGCGCTTATGTTGGAAACTTGAAGTTAGCTGCCTACAGCCCTCTTTAGCGCATGCAGATGAAGCTAAAGAACATGGTCGAAATTTTCAGTGCTGAATTTTACTTTACCTGTGTATACTGCTGCATTTTCTCTACAAGAGTGTTTCGGCAGCATGCACTGCGTTAACGATTCGAAGACGTAGAATGTAATGTGAAGAACAGGATTGATAGTTAAAAATTACCTGTCAATAGTTAACAGGTAGTTTTAAGGTTAGTTATTTCAATTTGTCATCTTTCTTGTTAATTTCTTGTTTTTCCAGGTACATTTATTTTGCTGAAGATGTGCGAATGCTCGAAACGTTCAATTTTATGGTTTTACTTGCAATTTTTAATTCGAGTAAATTTTTTATACGGTATTGTTAGTTATCTCCTTTTTACCTAAGATAAGAATATGAGCGATAGCACTCGCGTGCAAGGTCACTGACACGACGAGTTCGTTATCTCGAAGAAGAAGAGGATGCCCAAGTGCCAAAAAGATCTATCTTTCATTATTGACTCCGTGCTAAAGAAATGGTAATAACCTTGATGATATGGTAACAGTAACACAATACTTCAAAATGCAGCATCCTGGAAATCGATTGAAGAATATTTAAGAATTTTTTTTAGTACTGTATGCATTTGATTCAGTTCTTGGGTTCTTGGAAATTGATTGAAAAGCTTCACTAATATTGTCAGTGTTGTGTGCTTGTGATCGATAACTGATTGAAGAGATGCATGGCCTCCGCACTTCGTTAGATATTTCAATTCATAAGGCACTCATTCAGTCTGACAGAGGAACACTGATTCAAAATTACGGGTACCGACAATTCAGTGTTTTACAATGAGGCATCATGTCGTATTTGCTAGAAACCAATAACGGTCGGGGCAAAAATAATTTTCAAATGTCTTTTAACTTGGTTTTGATTTGCGCGTGGTGGTTTTCAATTCGAAGTTCATGTTGTAGGAACGTGCTAACTTGGTTTGGTTTGCGCGTGGTGGTTTTCAATTCGAAGTTCATGTTGTAGGAACGTGCTAACTTGGTTTGGTTTGCGCGTGGTGGTTTTCAATTCGAAGTTCATGTTGTAGGAACGTCCTAACTTGGTTTGGTTTGCGCGTGGTGGTTTTCAATTCGAAGTTCATGTTGTAGGAACGTCCTAACTTGGTTTGGTTTGCGCGTGGTGGTTTTCAATTCGAATTTCAAGTTGTAGGATGAAGCGACCGCCCTCATATTGCTGGTGGCCCGGCAAGAGATTGGTTACGGCGGCGTCGCACGACTCCACTTCTGTGCCTTGCTTTAGATACCCTCTGCTGTAGTCATTGATCATCCTCCTCTTCTTGTTTATGAGGGCCAGGTAATATTTTGCAGATGCTGCTGAGCTAAATAATAATTTGGCTGCGTGCAGATCTGGCGAGACGCCGTGCAGAGATGCAGCCAAAAGAACAGGTTCTGCTTGCCCGGCCCTTGACTTATTACTGGCCTTACGCTTCTGACTTATGGCTCAATGCCTAATTGATGGCTTCTCATTGGCTCCGCAATTCTCTTGCAGGTCCCTCTTTGTTGCTCTTTCGTCCTTGTTTACTGTGTTGCTCTAGCGAGAATATCTTAGGGGTAATTCATGCGTACACACCGTCGTTACTCATAGGGGCCATATTTAATTTTGGACCCTGAGATTCGTTGTGTTTTACTAGACTTTTTCTCTCGAATGCAACTGTCAATTACTGAGCCTTGACTTATCTTCAGTCGCTTCACAATACATTGACTTTGCTTGAGTGTTTTGGAACTTTAACGATATGTTGAACATTGTCTGGTCTCCAGAGCTCCAGAGATCCTATTTGGTAAAGGTTCCAGCGCCCATGCTAATGCGAGGCGCCGCGACGGTGGAGCGGGCGTTTGTCTAGGTTTCAATAACATGCCATTATTCACTGGCAAACATATGTGAGCGCATTAAATGGATTTCCTATAGAACATTTGTAAGGATCTCCACGTGAATTGCGTGATAACATAAAAAATGGTGTCCGAGGGAGCCCGTTCAGTGGCCGTCTTAAGGACTACCGCTGTCGTACGTTTGCGTTGGGGAAATTTTTGAGCGTCTGGCTGGGAATTTAGACTTTTGGTTTTAGATTGAGTATTTTCCTTATATTGTGGATGCCGAAAGTCAAATTGGAGAAATTCTGGGCAACTAGCTTAGAATTTAAACTTTTGGTCCTTAGATTAAGTATTTTCCGGATATTCGGGATGACGTAAGTTCGTGTTGGGAAACTTTCTGAGCATCCATCTTAGAATGTAAACTTTTAGTCCTTAGATTAAGTATTTTTCTGATTTTGGGGATGCCGTAAGCTTGGGTTATGGAAATTTCTGAGCGTCTGGCTAAGAATTTAAACTTTTGGTTCTTAGATTAAGTATGTTTCTGGAATTGGGGATGTGGTAGACTGTGTACTAGATAGAAAATAAAGAGCGAATGCGATAGGAGCAGAATCTTTGACGATTTTTCTCCTTGGACGGGTACTGGAAATAAAATTCACAGCTCAGTGATAGGTAAAAATAACTCTGAAACAAAATGCACTCACAAACAAAGGTGTCATTTACAGCTGCAATCGTCGGCTGCATGCCTGCAGGGACGATTGCTTGGACGTTCACTTTCAGCAGGCCGCTCTGGAATGCACAAAAGATTGCTACAGTTGGATTGCAGGGCAATTTTTATTGAATAGAATTACTGAATGACTCGGGTAAATTTGAAGACCATGTTCTGAAAAACTGCATTGTTAAACCTATATTTCTTGTAAAAAAACTGTGACTAAAATTCTCGTGCATAATTGGAAATTTTTAGATAGTTAAGTGCATACGTGAGTTGAAAAAACAATAGAAAATTTTATTTCCAAGAGTTAATTCATACATGAATGGAAGAACAAACAGAACATGTAAAAGATTACCAGGACAAATTTCTAATTTAAAACCTCTGTATTCATTACTGACATTTTATCTTTACCTCTACTTGAATTTAAACCTTCACTGCACCGCGTATCATTTGTGATAGTTTCCTGAAATGACAACGATTTATTTCATGCTAAAACTACGCTAAGGTTATTTACATTTACTCTTAAAAGATTAGTAACGCACTGTAAGTTTAATTCGCTTGCGCCTGTTAACATCAAACTCAATGTCTCCCTTCTTTAATGTTGTCAAGACTCTTAGAATTGTTTTCTTGAACGACGATCTCGTTGCTCGTTAAGATTCTTCTAAACGTTTTTCTAGTGCAAGTTAAACTCGCAGTGGTTGCCCTCTGAGGTGCTGGGCACAGAACACGCTCAGTGCTCAACACGTATTGGGCCACATGTGGACCAACAGGTAAATTACTCATCCACGTTCCGGTATAAATGAATGTTAATTTCACGTGTTTGTGACCTTGTTAAAAAGTAATTTATCGTACGAGGTGAAATGATTTCGTATAATGGTTTTTCCCAATTGTTTAAAAAGAGTAAAATGTATTCGAACAGTAAAGTCTATTTACCTATTCCCCTACGTACAAGCTAACCAAACCAACCGTTAAATGTGTCCACTTTTGAAAATAGCCTTATTAAATTTGCAATATAATAAATAAATTCTCTTCTTAAATTGGTTCCCTAGTATGTTCTTTGGAGTTCACTGCCGAGTCGCAGCTCCTTCCACATTCTAATGTCGGTCACAGTCTGATGCCGGAGTAATTCTAATGATGGTGGTTAGGATAACTGTAACATGAGAAGGAAAATGCTGACGTTAGATGCTAAAACGAAACGCACTAGCCAGAGAACATTCTATTTCGTATTGCACGCTCCATTTTAACACTTGAAGTGCGCCGTGAGCCGTTGGTGCACACGGAGAGAGTTTTCATAATGCTGCTGACCGACCAGTAGTCACATACATAATTCTTATTAATGCTTAACCTAAGCTAAATGACGGCACGAACCAATTAATATTTGCTATTTTTAACATTGCTTACTACAACTGACTTTGGATCTTAGTTGAATATTATACTTCAGTTTTACATGCTGCAGTCAAAGTGCTAACACGTTACTGGCGATACGACCCATCAATGGGTCGTTTGGAAAAAAATGTAAATCTTTTAAAATTATCACTATTTAATGAACCCAATTAATCTTCGGCATTTATGAAATTGCAAACAACTTTTGACTTCAGATTTGAGTTGAATGGTGAACTTCAGCTACCCGCCGATATCAAACCATAAATGGAAGTATATTTTCAAAAACTACGATGTTTTGCTTTGTTAATAGATCTGAAAGCAACAGAAAGCAAGCGTCACGCGCTCTATGTACATGCAGCCCCGACGTCTTATGGATGTCAAAGTGCGAAATGCCGCTCACGCGAGCTGTGGACATCTACAGCACTGAGCTGATATCGACCTTTGAACAACGCTGTCTACTGCTCGATTCTACGTAGCAAAATGTTGTGCCAGTGTACAGCTGCAGACACCGTTGTGCCAGTATAGAGCTGCAGACACCGTTGTGCCAGTATAGAGCTGCAGACACCGTT
>JACJUY010001412.1:46154-64311 GCA_014220935.1 Platorchestia sp. MABIK | reverse complement strand
CGAATTTACCGTCACACACACAACACACGAATTTACCGTCACACACACAACACACGAATTTACCGTCACACACACAACACACGAGTTTACCGTCACACACACAACACACGAGTTTACCGTCACACAACACAGCTGCGACCGCACCGATCACCAGCCGAGTGGTCGCGCCGCCTGTGCCTGGGACGTCCCTCGGTGCACCTCCAACACGGTCCCGAGATTCCTGCTTTCCCTGCAGTGTGTTACATTGTGGGTTTTTATTCATGTGAAGCCTGGTCTTTTTCGAAGTAAAACCTTTCTTTCAAGTCAAACCTGGGCATTTGTTCAAGAGAAACTTGGTCTTTTGTTCAAGTGAAACTTGGTCTTTTGATCGAGTGAAACTTGGCTTAGAGTGGCAACCCATTAAGCTTGGCAGATGCAGAGTGGTCTTCAGAGCCACATTTCATTTGAAAAACACCAAATTTGATCGTTTTATGCAGAAAAAAGGTTGACAACTTGCTGGCAGTGTACGATTCTTATCCTTATCTTGTAATATTCGAATGTGGGCCCCACACACACGCCAATGTGTCCCATAATTTTGTAATTCTGGAAAGGAATCTTCAAGTAGTTACAGTCGCTTTGTAGGTGTTGTGTCATTCACTCACGAGTAGATAACTATTGTATCTGTGGGAGTTAGCTCCTCTAGGGGGGAATGTGAGGTCCCGAGCTGATGGCTAGGTAGGCCTTCTTCCTTCAGTTGAAATACTGTCGTAAAGGCCGAAAGTGCCACGAGACTGTGATCGACTGTATCATTTCACGTATAATATTGGCCCTGTAGGCAACTGTCGTTAAGCCCGACACTGCTGCGATGCTTTGAAGGACTGTATCATTTCACGTATAATATTGGCCCGTAAGCAACTGTCGTTAAGCCCGAAACTGCTGCGATGCTTTGAAGGACTTTATCACTTCACGTATAATATTGGCCCGTAAGCAACTGTCGTTAAGCCCGAAACTGCTGCGATGCTTTGAAGCACTGAATCATTTCACGTATAATATTGGCCCGTAAGCAACTGTCGTTAAGCCCGAAACTGCTGCGATGCTTTGAAGGACTGTATCATTTCACGTATAATATTGGCCCCGGAAGCAACTGTCGTCAAGGTGACATTTTTGCGCTGCCAGTCGCCGTGAATCATCCATGGCACTCATCGATCACGGGGCGCGATTCTTACCGGGGATGCCATTTTTATCTTTCATAATTATTTCTTTCACTCATGTTTGGGGTTATTGACTAACGTGTCATTCGCAGCTGCACCTCCTGCAATAACTTGACAAATGTGTCAGAATATTCAATGTCGATGTTGCTGACGAGACTTGTATCCAATATTCTTATTTTTTACACCAAACTTTACAAAGTATCTCAGTTTCACGTCGTGGTTTGTGAAACTGAACTCCTAATTTTTTCTCGGCAATCATTTTTTTGCCCTCGGTGAACACCTAAAATTTGAAACAGATTATGAATAAAGTAAATTATCTATTTCTTAGAGTACATTCGACTACAGTCCACTTGTCTGTGGAGTTAAACCTGAATCTACACACATGCATATATTCCGACTTCGCGTTTTGCGCCACACCTGTTTCTTGACGAGTGTTTGCTTGCAGTCAATGCTGTGACGTGATGGTGCTGCTGCTGCTGCTGTCTACTCTAAAACTCAAGGCTCAATTTTCTGACGATTAACCTGTTTCTTGAGGCACAGCAGGGCACCGTGCATCTTTCTGTGCGCTTAGCTACCCTCTGTGTTGTTGGTTCTGGAATTTTTTTATTTATAACAAATAAAATACTGTTTTAAAAGAAATTTTAGGATTTTAAGCAGAGATAACAGGACGAAACCAAGTCGACTGAAGAACTTGCGCCACCAGCTGTACCGCCTCAACGACATAAATTGTTGCATTTGGTCCCAAGAGAATTACTGATGTGCAAGTGTTTAAGTCCCTCACTCCGCTACATATTTTAAATGCTAAAATAAAATTATTCCTGGGTATCATGATAGAATGACGATGTAGTTTCAAGTCCCTCACTCCATATCATATTTTAAATGCTAAAATCAAACTCTTCCTAGGTAATATGTTAGAGTGACGTAGTTAGAACAAACTGCATCGAGCATGCGTGATCTGCTGTGTAGAGTTAGCCTCTCAGAGGCACACGGCTGCTGCACCTGTGGAAATAAGCGCTCCTAAGGGAAACTGTGAGCCTGAGAGTGAGGTAGGTCTTTTTTTTTTAAATCAAGTGATTCGTTTTATTTTAAGGTCTACTCTTTCAATGTCACTGCTGTCTTGTGTTTCAGTACCTTTAACTTCCTTCTTTAGCTTATGTACTGTTTCATAGCGTTCCTTCTTGACTTACTGTTTCTATGCACAGGGGATCTTCCACACATCTAGTGCATAGATTCCGCGTTCCGTTAACTCCTTCCTAAATGGTTCCTTCATCTCTTTGGAACGCCTTTGTTGCGGTTAGGGAGGTTTAATCAACTTCTCTAATTGTCGCTTTATTTTTTATTTTTTGCAGGCGGCATCTTCTAGCAACTGTGAAGTGTGCGTCGCTGAACCTCTGAAGTGCGGTGCGTATTGACTTACACTTTTATTATTCTGGGATTATCGAGTAATTTGAATTTCTGTATAAGGTGATTAGGATGGACCTGGGCTCGTTTTAGGATTATCTACATTGTCTTGAATTTACCTGGTGAAATTGTTAATTTATTTATTATTGTACCAAATAGTTACCTCGCACGGTACACAATTTGCTTATGTATTGCACTGGCGTCCTGTATACATACCGACAGCGTTTAATTATGTTCGATGAAGCTCGTACATCACTTAATTTGGTTGGTTCTATAAAATCCCATTTCTATCTGTTTGCTTCAAGAACACAAACGCGTGATTATTTAGCGTATCCATGACAAGAACTTCATCTCCTCCTCTTGTATTTTCCTTGTGTTAATCCTTCGCATGGGGATGCCGAATTCGCCTCCTCTTGAATTTTTCTTATTTTAATCCTCCGTAAAGATATGCCAAATAACTGTATCCGTCCCAATAATACCCGCTATTAACACATTTCTGCTTCCTTGCGGTTGTTGAGAAACCCGTATCACCGATACGCTCAATACACTTCTAGCTCTTCCACAAAAAATGTTCGATGGTTTCGGACGAAAGAATCTAAAAATAAATCCACGACTGCGATATTATTATATAAAATAAGCAAACCGGGACTCATTCTTCCTAGTGAGTTCCTTTCGACTCGGTTGCTATCAGGTCGAAGTCTGACTCGATCGGCTCATTCCTGCAAATTGCGGCGTCTGTAAATATTTACAGGTCATTTCATTATCAACGGAAATCTTCTTTAATTCGACGACAAAGACTGAGGTACGAGGTTAGTGACGATAAAACTTTAGTGTCGCGAATTTTTGGGAAAGACAGCATTGGGAAAACAAACATGCGATTTTTTATTACCATGCAGCCGCCGCCAAATGACAACGTTTTTTTAATGAAAGCCGTAATTCATTTGAAAAAACACTAAAAATGCATTTCCTTGCTTCTCTCGGTTCCGTCATTTTTGTTTAAAGGTAACACTGAATTTACTTTCAACAAGTGTTAATGGGATTGCAATAGAAAATCGGAAATTCTAGTCGCTATGTAGTGTTCAGGTGTCCAGTTTACTGGTGGAAAGATTGACGGACTGACCAACCAAGCAAGAGAGTAACAAGCTATGTTAGTCAGGAAAATGTTTGTGTAGAGTTTGTGAGTTAGTTCCAATGCATACAGTATTGCGCTCAATGAGGTAGACGTTCTAGGTCACCTACTTGTGTGGTGTAAGATTAGATTAGTTGAGTTAGTTTAGGCCTCTCTAATCACAACAAAGGTGTTCGGAAGAGAGGAAGAAAGGGCCCGTATAGTATGGATTTATGTGAACGGAGAATCCGTGCACAAGATTTATCACGCGTGGCCAGAACTTCGTAGAATTAGAAAATGTAAAACTTTATTAAAAGAAACATTGTTCAAAAATGGCTTCAGTACCGCATGTTTGAAGCATTCCACGCCATTTTCAGATTCCGTCCGATGTGTGTTTTTTCAAAAAATTCCAAAAAATTGAGTTGAAGTGCATTGCGTAAAATGCAACGAGGGTTCGTACTGCTCATGGCGCAGGTTGTGGTTTTGCCCAAATTTGACGCTGGCCTCGAATATTGTGTGCCGGTCCGGTCCACTCGATGTATCAAGCGCTGCGCCTGCGACGTCGGTTTCCTGGCTCTGATATTCCACGTACAGATTATGTAATTATGGATGAACTTTGCTTGCGGGAAACTTCAAAATCTCTCAAAAGCGAGAATTTTGGGGGCTGTTGTATTTTCATGCTTCACACGCACGCAAGACCAGACGAAGTATACTTCTGAGTTGATGTTCTGAGCGGAGGAAATTCAGCAGAGTTTATACGCTAAAATAAGGTGCTGCGTTCTTCAGCTTGCAGGTCTGGCCCTTATTTTTGCTCGATTGTGGCTTGCATAAAATTGGAATATTCGCAAGTATTTTGACCTCCTGCTTACTTCTCGTTTGAGTTCATGGCGCGCGTCGAGGTGCTATCCCGCTGCTTTGTTCTACATAGAGGTAATGCTATGACTTCATAATTACATTGTTAAATCTCTAGTTTGTTTCTCGTGTTGCATTCTCAAAAAATTATAGTCCAGGCGAGCCCAATCATTTTTCATAAATTCTTTGTTCTGCCACGACGTAAAGTTATGATATGCAAATTACTAGGCTTAAATCATTAGTGCGTTTCTCGTGTTGCATTCTCAAAAAATTGACCAAACGAGCCATTCATTTTTCATGAATTTGTATTCTACACACGAGGTAATGTGATAAAAAATTACAAGGTGAAATCTTTAGTGTTTCCCGTGTTGCATTCTCAAAAAATGATTAACCAGGCGAGTTCATTCATTTTTCATCAATTTCTCTTTCAAAACGCCTGCAAAAAGTTCTCTGAACACTTGTTGTTGCCGCAATTTGGAGCTTCATTCGTGCAAACCGGCTATAAAGCCAGCGCCTGTCCACGTGTCTTTGCCACCAATTCGGTCTGCGCGATACTTCGATGCGCGCACCGCTCGGGCGGTCGACTCGAGTCTGATTATTTCTGTAAAACTGAAAAAAAAACGATTTTTTTACCTAGGATGCTTTTCACGCTTTGTCGTTTGATTATTTGATTTCAATCTGTCAATTTTGCTTCTTAGCTGTTATCTTTTGATCATTTGGTTTCAATCTGTCAATTTTGCTTCTTACCTGTTCACTCTCCAATTCTCGATTTCATTTTCAAACGCATTTAAAAATAAATTTTTTAAAGTTTCAACCATAATTCGTTATTTAAAGCTGTTTTTTAGTTAAAGCATCCCCTTTCTTCTTATGATTCCTTTATATTTGTGTCACGATTACCGCGGATCAAATTTAAATCAACACAAATGAATCCGAATTAGATATAAGAATAAAATTAGCAGCCATCATGCAGTGTTTAATGCAGTTTTCACTATGAGAGAAGAAATTAACAGACCAAGGAAACAAGTCGGCAACAAATTATCATAACCAAGGCGGATCGTTAGTTTGAATGTGTCTTTTGGTTCCTTAGGAAGTTATCATGAATTCTTTAATTGAGCATTTTAACTCCTGTGTGTTGTATTAGTGTTTCCACTGATAATCCTGGTTAATTTTATAGCTTCCAGGTCTGAGTGACAACGCGAATTTTATCCGGTAATAAATCTGGAAAATGGAAAATGAGTTTTTTTTGGCTTTTATGATGTATTAATGAAAAGTTCATGTCAGAGTTTTCTGTGTACATTGTTATCTTTAACTTAACTGTTCCTTCTCTCTGCCTCATGTATACATCACCGAAAATGAGAGCCTGCCAATAATAAAACTTTGGACTGATACCGAAACCGTGTGAGACTGACATGCTTTTATTAAAATCGATCGCTCCTCCGAAAGACAAAACATTTGTCGATACTCCCTTATCCTATGCCGATTCCGCTTATCGGGAATAAGCTGCACGTTTCAATATACAGTTTCCGGAATATTAACCCCTTTTTAGCTTTTTTTACTCCTACTGCCGTCATTACAACCACCGTCGTTGAACTTGCATTGACATCAGGTAGTCACGGATATCAGAATGAGGAAAGAACTGCCACTGGTCAGAGAAGTTCAAAAGACACATTAGGGAACAAATTTAATAAGGAACATCATATATTGAGGCCATTTTCGAACGATGACCTGAAAGAACTGCGAGGCGTTAACAGGTTCAACAAACTCTTTGACAGATTGCACGCGTTGTTTACACCCACAATTAATGTTCTTGAAATTGGTATTACATTTGCTTCCCGAAGTTATTTATGTCCCGTCATCCTGTAATCCTACTTATCTGCTTTGAAATAATCCAGTAAATGCATCTGTCCACCGATTTTCATTGCTGCCTAAGAAACTCCGCGTGAAATTCGTAGTGGGACGCCACACCATGCCAGCACTAAAATAAAACGCAACATACCTCAAAACTACAACCATGCCGCCACACGGCGATGATAGGAATGATATTTGCTTTAGGTACAGAAATGACGAACTGGGGAACATCGAATTCACCGATGAAAAGTCTTTGTAGCGTCTTCGGTGGTGAAATTACATTAATAATAATAATTATAATTCGCAGTGGAATTTAGTTTATCGCGGCTTATCGTTTAGAAATTTCTTCATTTCTTTACTATCGCCGCTCGGGAGGATACAACAACTATTATGTCAAAGGGAATTAGCCCTCCCGAGGGGACGATACGAGGTCCCGAGCTGAGAGTTATAAATGCCTTCTTTTTATTGAAAAAAATAATTTTTTGTTTTAGATCATCTTCATCTCGGTTAATTGCTGTGCTGTTTTTCAGCACCCACTACTTTCTTCTTCAACTTTTATCTTGTTCCATGAACTTCTTTACCAACTTATTGTTACTATGCTCAGAGGATCTTGTGTGGGAACATACCTTGTGCATTGATTCTGCGTTCCCCAAAGTCCATCCTAGATAGCGCCTTCCTCTCTTTGAAGTCTCCTTATAACGGTTATAAAGGCTCATAAACCTCATCAAATTCAACTTTTGCGGTCGTTTGCGATCAAGAGCAGTCTTTGCGTATCCCTAATACAGACTCGCCCAACTTGAGCAGTAACAAATTAGAGCCAGACGTTGGTCCCGCTCTAATTCAATTTTCACTACCAACGCATTCTGCTTGAGGTTCCAAGTGAATGCGGAACTGTTCCCTGACTACAACATTAGTGGTCATTAGACGCCCCTGCACGCACCCCATTGAGCCACGGCAGCTGCGAGCTGCTAAATTGTGACCGTGTCGATTGACGAATGTAAAATGTAGGTAATTTCCGGTATCCAGGTGGGTGCATTGCCCAATTTTTTGACTCCGTAGAGTGGCTTGATTTGTTGGACAAACACTCGCATATTATTCCAGCTTGGAAAATGACTAGAGAAAGACTAGAGAAGAGTGAAGACTTTCGGACTAGAGAAAGTGTGTCAAAAGTATAATTAAATGCAAGAAGCACCTGTCAGCTTTGTACACATGAAGAACTTTCTCTCCGGACGAGGAGGCAAGTAAAGAGAATCTTATGGTCTGATCATTGCAAGGACGTCTTCAGAAAAAATTCTTGATCACCATAAGTTCCGAAATAAGCCAGAGGTGGCCTGTACTCAACAAGATATGAGTGAACTCGGATTTTCCTTTTCGCCCAATGTGCTGTGACGTCACACGATCCTTGTGAATTTTTTTTTATTTCAGTTGCATAACAACAAGGATATTAATTCGTGGATGGTCTTTGGAGTTTCTTATTTCATTTGTACAAGGAATCAATAGCTTGAATTGCAATTTGTTGCAAAAATTTTGCCACGTCCATGAATGTGCTTGCACTTTGTGTCCGTAACAATTGTTGAACTTTCAGCCAATTACAGAGAACCCGTATTATTTTGATTTCATGTGGCAACTTTTTCCAGCAGACTACGCGTTACTGTTCCATATTTCCTTTTTTTTATGCGAAACTTCTCATAACCTGCGGCTTTTGTCAGTTTCAACGGTTAGACTTGTGTAAAGCAACAATTCCGACCAGATTATAGCATACTTTCAGCCGTGGAATATGAGAGACATCACGCTTGTTGATAAAATCGATCTGCACGTCAAACAGGTTCGATCAGCAAGCACGTGTAGGAAGTGTGCTATACTTGCATCGGTTAGTATTCGATACTGCTATAGCATGAAATCTACCTCTAGCTAGTACTATAGTGTGAGGTTAGTTTACTAATGGATGTTACTTATTTCCATTCATTTAATTTAGCGATAAACACTTAATCTCTCAAACAGCACCTGCGTAGGCGATATATGGCGGTAGACCTCGCGCTTTAGTAGTACCTAATATTCTTTATTCCTGAAGAGCTGCATGTGGCAAGGCAAAGGCTAAGGAAGTCTCGTTCTATACGAGTGTGTAGCGGTGAAAGTTTAAGCGGGGCGGCATCTCCGTGATCAAAGCGTCAAGGCATGAAGAACGCGAGGGGTGCTGGCCAGGACCTAATAATCGCTTCTGTACAACGGCCGCCGATTGGTTTATTGTCCTTTGCTCGGGCACAAACTACCTTAAGTGTTGAATACGACATGGATCACAGCTGTTTATCGGCACCGCCTTGATATAAGGAGCTTTAGGTCTTCCCCTGTATGGATTTCGATGACACAATCTTTTTAGGGCGCTAAAGGGCGTATCCTTTATACGGCATGATATTTAAAATAAAATAGAGTTACTGTGCTGAATTGGATGAAACCTATTGGTGTTTTATTCTACTTATGCTCAACACAAAACCATGTTGATGATCTTGTATAAACAGATCTTGATCACTAGGAGATCGTAAGACCTGTTTTAGATGCAGCTCACCTCTTCGTGAGCACTTGCTTGGGCTCCCTTTCTGCCAGATCTTAAGCACTAGGAGATCGTAAGACCAGTTTTAGATGCAGCTAAAGCAGTAGTGGCCTAAATGCGGCAGGAGGGTTGCAATCTAACATTCTTTCCGTGTAATTGCTTGTGCTGGAATCTGAATTTGTGCAGTTACTCTACAGATAGACCATCTGGAATTTCTGTCTTTCGTGCCCACATTGTTTCTTCTGTTTTTATTTTTTCTTTGCTTTTCTTTTTTGTTTTTTAATTTTCTTGTTTTGTAACATGCTGATTCTAAATGGAGCGCATTCCCCTCAGGAAGGCACAATTATTGTATCAACACGAATTAGCAGTCCTAGGAGGGAAATGTGAGGTCCCGAACTAAGAGAAACGAGTGAGTAGGCATTTTTTTCGTTGAAGTAAAATGTTTTTGTTTTGTCACGGATCATCTTTTCCGGTTCACTGCTGTCTTACCTTCAACACATCTGACTCTCTTCTTCAACTTTTATCTTGTTTTCTAACCTTCTTTTTCAACTTTTTCTATGCGCAGGTGTGTCAAGGTGTGTTCCTGTGTTAGAACACACCTTGTGCATAGGTTCTCCTTTCTCTGCAGTTTATACTAAGTGGTTCCTTTATCCTTCCTATCTTTGAACTTCTTTGTTATTGTAAGGGAGCCTGAAACTAACTTATGAATCAATTAGTTGAGGGTTTCCAATGGGGGAACACACCTTGTGCATCGATTCCCCGTTTTTTTACAGTCCAACTAAATGGTCCCTTCTCTTCGCTCTTCCGAGGTCGCCTTTGTTGGGCCTGGGAGTTTTGAACTAAAATAATTACAATAAGAATCTAAATTTGTTTTTATAACGTATTGTGCCTAAATGTTGTGTTCTATTGGACCACAATGCCCAACTTAGGCACGCATCACCCTGTGACTTGTTGACTTGTCTTGATGTTACGTGGACATTATTCCGACGTACCTGAGTCTTGGAGAGACAATTTAAGATTCTCTGCTGGGAGTAGCATTATGCGATTGGCTGCTAAGCCTTCTGAACATTTAATTTGAATTGAATTTCGTACGATGCGAGAAAAATGAACGAAAAATTCATTTTTTAAATGTGGCCTTCACTTTGAAAAGTTTGCCCTCCATCTAATGGCAGCAGCATTTGTTGACGAGGCTTCCAGTCCCCTCAGGGAAGAGCAATTATTGTGTCTGTGGGAATTGGCGCTCTCTAGAAGGAAGTGCGAGGTCCGGAGTTGAGTGAAGTGGACTTTATTTTTTATGGGATGGAATAGGTTTTTTGTTTCGTAAAGAACAATCTTATTTCAGTTAGTTGTAGTCCAGTTTCCAGCACGTGTCACTTTCAAGTTTTACTTTGTGTCGTAAACTTCCTTCGGAACTTGATGTTTCTTTGCACAGTGGGATCTTGTGAGGGAACGCACCTTGTGCATGGATTCTCAATCCCTTAAACTCCGTATAAAATGAGGCTTTCGTCCTTCCTCTCTTTGCAGGCATGAAGTAACTCACCTATTCAAAGCTAACCTACAGCTGTGAATTTAATAATATCGTTCAGTTTACGGTTATCATTTTTATTGCAAGGGTGAACACTTTCTGCTTCTGTAATTTTCATATCCTTCCGTTAACACAAAACTTTATTTTACCTCGTAGGTGTAATTTTTGAGCTTCATCCCGTGATTAAAAGTATGTTCAAACTCCTTGACTAGAAAGAGGTAATTATTAATTTGCGTATTATGTAGGCATATAAAATAATATTCATCAATATCAAAATATGAATGTGTGTATAAATATTAGGAAATTAAATACTTTCTATTTGCAATATTTGTCTTGCGTTTCTTCTAAAATATCCAGAAGTAATTTATTCGTCCACACCCACACAGGGCAACAGCACAACATTATTATCATCGGAGCATATTGATGATTAATGAAGATGTTAGGTGGACATTATTCGGACGTACCTGAACCTCGGAGACAATGCAAGACTTTCTGCAGGAGTAACATTCTGTGATTGATTGCTGATCCTTCTGTGCATTTACTTGGAACTGAATTTTATACGATGCAAGAAAACTGGAAAGTTCCTTTTCAAATTAATATTGAGTTTTTATATTTTATTTTTCCAAATCAATATTGAATTTTTGTTGTTTGCTTTATTTGTTGTTTTAAACATCAATATTCTTGGTGGGTAAATGTACACAGTTATCACAACAGATTATATCAGTGTTTGAACAGATGATATAAAGACGTAAAAATATATTTCTGTCGTAGAGTTATTCTGCCCCTTACAATGGTTATTCTGAATAAATAGTGGTTAAAGGTATCATTTAAGCTCATAAAAAGTTATCCTTTCGCAAATGGTATGTTTCGTTTTATGGAACTTCAAATAAAGTTTATGTACAGTTAAATAAGAGTTAAAATTATGAGCCTATTTCATTCTGACTTATGTCTCGTTCAAGTGTGTGATATGAGAAATAATATATTGCAAACGTACAGAAAATGTTTTGCAAAGTGTGAAGCAGCGCCAGTAGCTCGCTTCAGCAAGCGCGGCTCGCAGCATGCAACAAGCGCGGCTCGCAGCATGCAACAAGCGCGGCTCGCAGCATGCAACAAGCGCGGCTCGCAGCATGCAACAAGCGCGGCTCGCAGCATGCAACAAGCGCTGCTCGCTGCAACAAGTACATTGCTTCCCTGCATGCGTTGCCTGAGGAATCATACGTGCAATTATACATGTTCGAAATGAGGAGGTTGAAGGAGGTAATTGTGATCTATCACGCCACTGTACGCCAGCCCAATGCTGTATCTGGGTCAGAGTTGACCACCGAACACAAACATTTAAAAATGTTTTGCTGATGCATTCTTCAGCAAGACACCCTCAGGGGGATACAACTATTGTATCTGGGAGAATTAGCGCTCCCAGGGGGAAAATATGAGGCCCTGAGCAGAGAGTTGGGTAGGTCTTCTTTTTTGTTGAAACTGAATGTTTTGGTTGTGCTAAGAACCGCCTTTTTTCGGTTCACTGCTGTCTTGTTTTTCAGCACCTACTACTTTCTTCTTCAACTTTTATCTTGTTTCATAAACTTCTTTCTCAACTTACTGTTTCTATGCACCTTGTGCACAGGTTACGCATTCCCTTATCTCCATCCTAAATGGTGCCTTCCTCTCTTCAGAACGCTTTTTTTTTGCGGGTAGTGAGCCTTAAACTTACATCTAATCTTGATCTACAGCAAGACTCGAGCGTCGTACATGTGCCTGAGCTACGTAAGTGTGGTCAGTAAGTCGTCGTGAAGGTCAACAATGTAAGAAAAATTTACCTTTACTGGTTTAATAAGAAGTTGTGAATTGAAAGGTTCTCAGATTAGCTGATCTGTTTGATGTAGGTTTTAACTGCATCTCCTTCAAGTTCTTGATTTTGATGCTTGTTTGTTTTTTTTCCCATCAGGATACATGTATTACGCATCATTTATCTTCGGTTCACTGCCGTTATTTTCAGCCCGTATTACTGTCTTCTTCAAAATTTATCTTGTTTCAATTACTTTTCTCAATCATGCTGTTTTTATGCACAGGGAGTGAAAACACACCTCGTGCGTAGATTCCCATTCCCTTTAATTCCGTACTAGATGAGCCTTCCACCTTCCTCTCCAGGAATCTAACTAATGATCTAATTTAGTCTGCTAAAAAGTTCAGCTATTGTTTACTGCGGTCACTTTCCAATTGAAAAAAGCAGCTCGTTTTGTGAACCGTTTCGTATTCGAGAAATGTTGAAGAGACCTCGTTTGTCTGAGATATCGCGCTTGAGTAGTTCTGATCATGAGTGAAAGGGAGTGATAAATGACCTTTACTTTGCTAAATTTCTCATTAACTGCACTTATTGAGGGCCCCAACAAGGGAGATTTTGCATGGTCACGCTTTATATTCTCATGTAGAAGCTTGAGGCAAGAACAAAACGGGATACGAGATGCTTGAGATGGCTAGAATTTATATTCTCCTCTGAATACGAAGTAAAGTGGCAGTGAGGAACTGTAAGTAGTGTTATGGGGGAGATTCGCTCCGGTCAGTGCGTGCTCTCGTGTCAAATGCACGTCGCCATGCAAGCTGCTCGGAAAATGTTTCTGGATGCCATGTTAGTTCTTCGGCAGCGAGTGTGACAAAATACGCTGTATTGAGGGGCGTGTGTTGCGAGAAAAAAGAATATTGTGCACCGAGGTGAAAGGTCACAAATTCTGGTTTATTATGTAGAGAATATTGGTAAAACCAGTCCAGTGACTGGAATAAAAACAGTATTTCCATGAAAATTGTATTAAAATAGCCACCAAATAAATATGATATAAATATTTCTCAAAAACATTTAGCATTTCGATGGAATACAAGAGGGTGTGCTAGGAATATTCTGTGTAAAAGTAAAAAACTTAAATTCTGCTTCACAGTGTGGAGAATATTGAAAAGAGCAATCCTCTGACTATAACAAATATCGTATTTCCACCATCATCTCATAAAAATATACACCAAATAAATAAATGCACCACCGAAGATATTTATCACCAAAGCTATTTATGAAAAACAATCGGCATTTCAGCAGCAAACGAGAGAGTAACGCTGAGCTGCAACGTCTTTTTATTTTCCTCGTTTACTCTTCACTGCATGGTGTGTCGAATATGACACCGAATTTTGCTGTGTATAGGAAGAATTAATTGAGACAAGTGCATTTCTACGATTACTGCATAAAACATACTATACCGTATGTTCCATAAAAACCCGAACCGAGTATTTATTTTCCCGTATCAGTAATACCCGTAATTATTTCCCTTATCAGAAGTAATCAGTTACACTGCATAATTTTGCTTGAAATTAAATGCTTATGGTATTCTTATGGTGGTATTACTGATACCGGAAAATAAATACTCGGCTCGGGTTTTTGTGGGACATACTATACATTAAATGAACTTGTATGTACGATAGGTGTTCGATACACCTCTCAAGCGTTAGAGTTCAGCATGAACGCCATTGCTGACGAGTGCATTTCCTGAAAAAATTCATACAATGAAGGGCTAATTTCTTCTTAAGCGAGTGTAATTTCCTCAATCTAAGGCCGGGAGATTGATGGGCCATAACTCAAAGTTTCATGGCTGACGACTATCACTACGCGCTGCACTCGCGTACGGAAAGCAAGTTCGCGTACTGCTTGCTTTCCAACGCCAACAGTAGACTAATGAGGCTTTAGTAACGTCTCTTGATGTTCTCTTGCAATAGAAATGATGTCCTCTTGGTGGGAAATTTTATCGTTCAGTGACTGTGGAAAATTTGTCATTCAGTGACAGTGGAAAATTTTATCATTCAGTAATTGTAAAAAATTTTAGCTTTCAGTAAATTGTGGAAAATTTTATAGTTCAGTGAACAACTAAGAAAGCATGTGTTCTTCAAGCATGCATTTCCAAATTCTCTAACGGAAAGTATGAATTTTGGATTAAAACTTATTGACTGATGGTTGGTGTCTCATGATATTACGTCTTTTATTCTAAAAGATAGTATTTTTTTCGCACCAGTCTCCTGGTCAAGATTTTCAGTGTAGTGCTTGTTGGCGTTTGGCATAAAACATGTTTTTCGTTCAACTTTTCTGCTCATACCCCTCAGGGGGATACAGCTATTTTATCTATGGGAATTGGCACTACAGAAAAAAATGTGAAGTCCTGAACAGAGTTAGGTAGGCCTTCTCTTTGTTGACATAACTTTTTTTTTGTTTTTTCCTAACCATTCTTCTCAACTCCATGTTTCTATGCACAGAGGGTTCTGCGCGAAACACTTTGTGCATAGATTCCGCGTTCCCTGAACTCCACACTAAATGGTGCCTTCATCCTTTCTCTCTTAGAACATCTCCGTTGCAGTATGGGAGGCTGAAACAAACTTAAAATCAATTAATTTGCATACTCTTTGTTCAAATTTTAGCGCAGTGCTGATTGGTAAATGGAATAAATTTCGCGATCAAATTTTCTGCCCATAAATTTAAGGTCGGGAGATAAAGCTACTCCGATTACAAAGAAGAAAAGCACGAAAGCCAACCCAAGCAACAGGTGGGTACAGCCGCGGGTCACGGCATTTGAATGCATAGATTTAGCTGCGATCGAGCGAACGCAATCTACCAGGAACCACATTTGAATCTGTCAATTTGATTAGAGCAGCAGTCGCTGGGGTGTGAGCTCTGCCGCCTCCTCTTCAATGGCGCGAACTGCGCAGATTTGCTGGCGAGTCCCACGCAACTCTCCCTCCGTCCGAGTCAAACGCGCTGCCCCCATTGTGGTGCTGTTGCTACCTCGCTCTTGGGGGGGGCTTCCTTCCGCCCCCTCCCTGCGGTTCAGCTAGTCACTTGGACACGTTCCTTGGTGACTTGAACGTCGCTTCCAAAACGAAGTGCCTATGGACCGACCAAAGATTTTCATTTCGAAACTTTCGCCGCAGTTTTTTTGCCTAGTTAGACGCTGGCTCTCCCCAAACACTTCATCGAATTGCCTGCCTCTTAATTGAGAGCTCTTGAAGGTGTGCCGGAATAAAAACTTCATGCCAACTGCAATAATTGATTATTATTCTGTAAACGCGCGCCCTCTAAAGAGGTAAAAATGCGAGCTGAGGGAGTCCCGCGAGGCCGCTTAGTGACAGCGGCATTCTGGCCACATCGCTTCTCGGGCAGCGTGGTGGGCATCGCGGGATGAAATGTGGTGGTCACCGGGTGTGTTTTGGTGCTCCGAACTAGCCCCTCATTAGCGAGGCAGGGGTGACGTTCACAGTGGTGACATGGGGACAGTTAGGCTCGGGTATACGCGACCTCTGTCACGCAAGCCGACGCTCTCACTGAGGGCGGAGGGGGCGCTGCTCCCCGACGCCAAAGCGCGCTTCGCTAAGCCGTCTGTTGCTAAGCCAGCACCTCTGCGCAGCAACAATCGAGCGCAACTCCGTGCTGAACAAGCCGCCTTCTTCCTCGCCGTGATCGCTCTCACAACTTCCCTCGAATAGTGGAAATCTTCTCCTGGAACGTGCTCAGAGTCGTATCTGAGTTTTTTGGGTCCAAAGTTCATCTAACCTCGTTTAATTGTGTTTATCAACGCCTATGGTTGATCGATTGAAGATTCATAATTGATCGATCAAAGTTGCATGGACTCCACAAATGAAATCTTCTCCAGGAACGCACTTGGAGTCGTATCTGAATTTTTTTTTGTTTCAATGTACATCTAACCTCATTCAATTGTTTTTTCAGCGCTGATGGTAGAACGATCGATGAATCATGGACTCCATCATATATGCTCTTCATGGCAAGATTATCATGCAACCCTCACAAGTTCATCTCAAAAACTCCATGAAAAGCGATTGCGATTGCGGAGCGTCTTTTCCATTGAACTGTCACTGAGGGGAAAGGAACTATGCTTTCCCAGCATGAATTTAACAAAATTTGCCTTATGATTTACCAACGTATCGATCGCAACGAGCTGTCACCATCTCGAGTTGACACAAAGCACTACGGGCAAGATCGCGTGTCATGTGAAGCAAGTCGGAGGTGTAAATATTTATCAATGTTCATTTTTTGCTTGAACCCATTTTGATTGTTAGCTCTAATCTTTAATATCCGTCTAACTTGGTCATTAATGTCACAAGCTACGGGTTGTAAAAGCAGCAAAGCACTTATCTTCTTGAAAGAGGGTCTGTCATCAGCAAGTGGCATGGATATGAATGAGGGCCATCATCGGCGATACTTTCGAGCATTGACAACTGCGGTGATAGCTGCTGACTCGAATGGAGTTCGGCTGTGCTGCAGGCCGTATCGATCTACGAGAACAATCGATAGTCAGATATCACTTACGGGGACTTTTAAGAATAGAGTGCTTCACTACATTTTATTTATATTTTATTGGAGTTTAGCGGTGCTGCAAGCCGTATCGATCTACGAGAACAATCATCAGTCAAATATCACTTGCGAGATGTTTTCAGAATTGAGTATTTTACTTGCATTTTATTTACATGTTTTCAGACTGCGTGACCACGAAGTGTACCCAAATTGATTACACTTCTCAGCTCACATCAGGTCGTCCCCTCAGGGGGATGCAACTATTGTATCTACGGGAATTCGCACTCCCAGAGGAAATATGTCGGGTCCCGAGCTGAGTGCTAGCTCGGCCTTCTTTTTGTTAATAAACTTCGTTTTGTTTGTTCATTCTGTCAAAAGACCATCTTTTTTAAGTTCACTGCTGTCCTGGTTTTCAGCACCTACGACATTTTTCTTCAACTTTTATCTCGTTTCATTAACTTTTTTAACTTACCGTTTCTATGCACCTTGTGCATAGATTCTGCGTTATCTCACCTCTATTCTAAATAATGCTTTCCTTCTCCCTCTCTTTAGATCGCCTTTGTTGCGGTTATGGAGGTTTAAACAAACATCTAATCTCTATTCTCCTAATCTCTCGTTGTGAGGGGGAGAAAAGATTACTGTTAATAGTGATAATTCTAAATAATCAATCTGAATGAGCAACTATAACGAGCCTTTAACATGTTGGCAACGTTTGCGCGGTTGCTAAGGTTGGTCCGAGTAAGTCATGAGTGGCAGAATTGAACAACCGACTCTACTGCTCACACACATTTCCATCTTATCTAAGAAGTTCAAGCTTCTGATAAGGTTAGAAAAGGGTAACCGCACGATAATATTTTACCTTGTACGCTAAAATCTACTTGAAATAATTGAAAAATAATTGAAATTCTATTCAATTAAACTAGTGTGCATGTGAGCAATTTGCCTAGTGGTACACGTATGTACCGCTACGGAATCAGCATGTTAAATGAGAACTGTTCGTTCTCCTGAAGAATTATAGTTCGCTAATCATACTCCGCGGCCCTATCGTTTCAATTTCATGTCAGCCAAATGTTCTGCCTGACCCGATTGCCTTTCTTGTCAATATCTTCATAAAATTAGAATAAGAAAAATCCATCTGATTGCTTATCGAAGGTAAATGCTAAATTTATTCCCTGTATAAAGGCGTTGCCCACATGTGCCTCGGACTGCAAGTAAAAAATGTCAATTGAACATTGACCTTGGATTTTATCCGTCATTTTTTAGAACGTTATTCCTTGCAGCAAACATATGCTATATTTACTGCCTTCTCGCTTCTCTTTTTTTTCATTTCTCTCTCTAGAGGGCGCGGTGTAAA
>JACJUY010001412.1:18866-43078 GCA_014220935.1 Platorchestia sp. MABIK | reverse complement strand
CTTCTTAAATGTGACGTATTTTGAAGAAGGTGCTACTCTTGTTAAATAAAGGCCCTTCGTTTTAGAGTTTAAGGCATTTTCATTGGAGTAATTATTGGTTGCAATTTCGATCGTATTTTGATGCAGGTCGCTTCCGTCATCACATGTCGACCTTCATTTCTTTTCGTATTTTGATGCAGGTCGCTTCCATCATCACACGACGACCTTCATTTCCTTTCGATTTTGCTGCAAGTCGCTTCCGTCATCACATGACGACCTTGTTCCTTTTCGTATTTTGATTCAGGTCGCTTCCGTCATCACATGACGACCTTGTTTCTTTTCGTATTTTGATGCAAGTCGCTTCCGTCATCACACGACGACCTTCATTTCTTTTCGTATTTCGCTGCAAGTCGCTGCCGTCTTGACACGTCTACCGCCATTTCCTTTGATTTCAGGGTTGGCCAATCTTTCCTTGCAACGCATTGAACTCGCAGATGATTGCACCTGCTAGCCTTTTGATTCATTCCACTTTGTAAACCTAATTTTACTATTTTTTCTCGTTTCAACTGTCTGTTCGAATAACTCAATGACTTCTAATAGTTAATTTGGAAGAACGTATCTTGAAGTGTAAAACATTGGCTCAAGTTTTGTGTCCCAGCTACGTGCGGCTGAGAAAGTCAGTCCACAAAAGCCCTCATGTTGAACTCCAACTCAAAGACCACAAATGGCATGCACAGAAGCAAGAACTCAAGTGATGGCTCTGAAGAACTGGAAGACCAGACGTATGCCTGGCTGGATCGGCAGACTGGAGCGGGTGACTGGGAAAACGACTGGCTATTGGACGACGTTGCTGAGAGTACGGTTTTGTTATTCCATGTTATATTGTAACCTGAAGCGTACATGTTGTAACTGAACCCGTTCATGTTGTACCTAAACCCACTCATGTTATAACTGGACCCGTTCATGCTGCAACTGGGCCCGTTCATGTTGCAGCTGGACCCGTTCCCTCTGCTTCTAAACCCGCTCATAATGTTACTGGGTCCGTTCATGATGTGACAGAGCCCGTGCATGTTGTATCTGGGCCCGTTGCTATTGTACCTGAAACTGTTTATATTGTATCTGGGCCCGTTGGTATTGTACCTGAAACTGTTTATGTTGTATCTGGGCCCGTTGGTATTGTACCTGAAACTGTTTATGTTGTATCTGGGCCCGTTGGTATTGTACCTGAAACTGTTTATGTTGTATCTGGGCCCGTTGGTAGTAACTGGACCCGTTGATGCAATAAATAGATTGTACGGTGTTAGAAGAGGACCTGTGCACGTTTCTTGGGATGTCGCTGGTTTAACAGAGCATGACAATTTTTAACAGATGAATCTTTTTCAACATCGCAATATATCCGATCACTTCCTGCTCCAGCACGTGGGCACATCGTTTTTTGCATGACATTTTTTGTAACTTGAGATTTGATTCCTGTGACATGTTGCTGTTTTCATGTTGCACTTCCGCCAAATTGTGGTCTTCTCATGTTGGAAATATGATCTCCAATTTTTAAATGGCCATGAGTTTGTTTTATTGTCCTGTACATCGGTTCTACTTTGATATTACTTACTGCAATCCGCATGAGAAAATCATCTGGGTTATTAGTAACATGGTGTAAAATTAACATATCCAGAAATAACATCAATGTTAAATAAGTTGCACTTCGGAATTCGCATATGCTGAAAGGCTTTGTTTGTTTTTATTGACCCTGAAATGTAAAAGATTGTCTGTGATGAATCTTTTTTGAAAATGCTCGTGTGAGGTAGCGCGTCAATTTCTTAACTACTACCACAAAAAAACATGTTTTGATGTTCCGGAAACTCGTGAATTTTCGAAACGATGCGTGTTTAGTTTTTGGTCATCAAATAAAAGCATTAAACACTCTTACGTAGTGTTCTGCGTTGGTTTGTGTGCTCACATCGCTAGTAGCTTCAATGCAAAATATTTCTTATTAGGAGGCCATGGTTCAGTGATAAAAATCTAGAGAAAGCTTCCTTAATTAGCTCCCTAGCTCGAGTAAAGTTGTATTGTTCAGTAGAATGTACCCGAATCAAGACTCTGTTATTTGAGCCCTCACAGGAGTAGAATTATTTAGGAGAATGTGTCCAAATTAGAAATCTGTTATTTGACCCCAAAGAAAAATTGAATTGTACCGTAGAATGTTCAAATAAGGTCTCGGTTATTTGAGGAATTAGACGAACGTCTGAGGACGGAATTGGACAACACACCTCAACTGCCCAGCTGCAAAAAATGCCAGAATTGTCTCCATGAATGAAATTATTTCAACCTCAGCGTAAGAAAGCTTACGTTGAGCGTATCCGACTTTGACTTAAGCAGTCTCAAGTTCACTGCTAAATGTTGCTCGTATTGACTGGTAAATGCTCAAGGTTAGCTCGTTAAACAAGATTAACTTTGTTTATTAGAGTTAATACATTGAACAGTACGCGTATTGGATTAGAGAACATAGTTTGCTGTTAATGTTACGCGCCGTTAATTACGAGACTTGCAAGTTTTACGCACAATTGAACTATAATAATATCTCACCTCATTTACTGAATGCTGTCAAGATTTATTTTGTTACTGAATAGGTAAAAGGATGAAATACGTGTTTTACTGCACTTCGGTTCTGCACCAGTAGGCTGATAATACATCAGGCAGGGTGGTTTTGCCACCCGTAAATTCAACAATGTTGAATTTTTAAAACATTCAGTAATGCCACGACTAATACCGTGACTGCTTTGCATTTATTACTTAGGTCCTTGATTGATTTCGAAGGGCATTAAGTGATAAATCAGTGATGACAGCATCAGAGTTGGGCCGTTGCTTGGTTTCTAAGGGAATTACGAGTAATAATCAGAGATAACGTCAGACTTGGGTCGTTGATTGGCATCTAAGCGCAGTATGAGTAATAATCGGTTTAAAGCAGCATTAGACTTGGGTCGTTGATTGGTTTCTGAGCGCATTATGAGTAATAATCAATTAAAGCAGCATTAGACTTGGGTCGTTGATTGGTTTCAAAGCGCATCATGAGTAATAATCAGTTAAAGCAGCATTAGACTTGGGTCGTTGATTGGTTTCAAAGCGCATCATGAGTAATAATCAGTTAAAAGCAGCATCTAGCTTGAATTTAGTTTCCGTGGAAGTAATTTTCACCCAAATTTCCTCTGATATTTGGAAAAAACGCAATCTGTTAAAATTTTACTGTATTTTATCTCTACTTGTTTTATCACGCGATTCTTTTCAGCCATTAGAACCGCCTTTCGTAACCACTATCGGGCCAGTTGATCCTAAGTTTCTTAAACTAAGAAGTTTGAGTGGTCAAAGGAACGATAGTATCAATAGCTCAAAACGTTCACCGTTTCTTTTTCTGCGAGCATCTACAGTATTTGATTCAAAACAAGTGTTCGTTATGCTTTTACCAGCTCTTTTTGTCTTAAAATTGTTTTTAGTTTTTTAACTAATGGTGTTCCTTTGGCTCACAACTCTTGTAAGTTCTAATTTTCCTAACTATTTTGTGGTTTATAATTGCCTATAATTTTTATCTACTGAATCTTTTTCGGCTCATAACTCCGCTTGTTCTGCTCTTACCTGCTCTTTTTTCCTTAAAATTGCATTTAGTTCTTCCCCTACTGGCTCCTCTCGGCTCATAAGTCCTATTTAATTCTTTTTTGAGCTGGTCGCCCTTGGACTGTCCAATTTCAATTGGACTTTGTCTCTCAGCTCATAAGTCCTATTTTTTTTTTAAGCTGGTCTCCCTTGGACTGTCCTATTTCAATTGGACTATGTTGATTATAACCTTCTGCACTCTACACTTACTTCACTAACTGGTCAGCACACTGGACTGACTCTTGTAATAAAATCAAGTGTCACTCTTTGGTGATGTTCTTTTGAACGACCCTGTCTGGGTTAGAATGAGTTTCTTTTTTCAACGAGCTGATTGTTTTGACGGCTGTCTATTTCTTATTTTCCTTGAGTGCAATTTTAACTATCAATTTGCCCGCATATTCCTAAAGTGTAAAAACTAACCTATTCTAACGCACATGCACAAGTTTTAAGATTTCATATTTACCTATTTTGAATGTGTATTGAAATTTTTCACTCGTAAAATATTTATCCATTTTTACATACACGGAAGTACGAATGCCAGCCTTACTTTTAAATAGGTTTATGTAATAGAAAAATAATGAAAACTTGCACCCTCACCAAGCATTTATATAGCGTTCTAGTACCCATGATGCCAAGCATTAAGCTCACCAGTTACAGCCCACCTCGCTCACGTAACTTCGCCGACTACATTTCACAAATTTATTCGTGTGTCAAACTTTATTAGCATTTTCATAAATATTTTTGTTACTAAAATTATTGCACTACAATAATTATCAATAGCAATATAATTTTTGTTATTAAAATTATTATTTTAGCACCGTCACTACATTACAAGTAAGCCAGATAGTGAAACTCAATGGGTCTACGTCCCCTGGCATCGCATAACATCTAGCGATTTTCAATCTTTTGGCTGTTAATAAAAGCATTACCTTCCTGCGCCGATTATCAGAAGACCGTGCGCACACTGTAACATTCAATCAGCGTCACAAATATTCATACAGGTTGTGTTTCTTTTATGAAAGCAAAATTAGCTTGCCAAGAGCATGTGAACTTCCACAATTCATTGAAGCTTGAAACCGAAATTTCGATTAAACTCGGCAGAAGTAGCGTAAATATGAATATAAATAATGCATTTTACACAAACGAGTGTTGCATAATTTGTGAATTGAACGAAAGGGATTCTTGTAATTTTATACTACTGATAAAACTGGAGGAAATAACTAGTAAACAGCAACCATGGCAGTTCATAATTAATCGTAGTGCCGTAACTGACATATATCTGAAAATACATGCGAAAAACTGACAATAACAAACAGACAAACATCTGAAGGAACCGGGAATAATCATAGCAAAAACTAACCAACTGATTGAAAGACATTGACTTATAAAAATAATTTATAACTGATGTTATGCAAAAAAACGAGCGTGTCCAAGTAATAATATGTGACACAAATAATGAATGACTAGGTAATATTAATTGTTTACAGATACTCGCCTCATAGAGAACGATGGCGTGGACGAGTTCGGCACGATTTCCCCGAGGCCGGATCCTCCCTCGGAGGTGAGTGTCACCTCTGCGGTGTCGCTGCCGCACCGCTGCGGTGCCGCAGCCGCTCGGCTGCGGTGACTCTGCAGCCCTGCAGCAAAGAGCCGAGGGTTCTTACTCGTTGGCTATCGGTGTTTTAGTATTCGACGCCTTTCTCAGAAAAATGTCAATTTTCGCTTGCTGAAAATATTCTGCCATAAAATTAATCCGCACCTAGTAACCTTACTCGGAATCTGGCAATTTCAGCTGGCATCTGGTAACCTTAATTTAAATCTCGCAGCGTTAATCAGTCTCTTCCAACTTCAATCAGTATTTGACGACCTAAAACGGCATCCAGCAGTATTGATGTGATAATTTGGTGGTAAAAGCATTCAGTATCTGGCAGCCCAATCAGGCTGCTAAACGCTGTGTAATTTTCACGACCGAATTTCAACCGAGAAAACGTCAAGCTTGAGGATTTTGGTGAGAAAAAATCTATGCACTAACCCTGGCGCAAATGTATTGAATTTGCTTGAAATTTGGTATTTATTTATTCTCCTCTCAATTTGGGCCTTGAAATTAAACTGCATTTTATTTGTTATTTTTCACAAGGGAGTAAAAATGAATGTCATGAACTGAACTTTTGTTAATGTTGAGTTAATTTGAAGAAAATAGTTTGCAGCCTGTGTGTGTGTGAAAAGCATTGTGCGCACAATGTGCGTTTTAAAATTGCTTCAAATCTAAAACATTCTTAAAAAGTAGTGAAACCCTTTGCTCTGAATGACTTACTTAACATAAGCTTGGCTTTGTCAACGTCACGCGAAACCCACATCACCGAATATAACATTCGCATACTGAATTTCAGTTGAAAAACTGAATACTTGTGTTACAAATAATTCACCCTTAGCGTGATAATCTGACTTGAACAAATTGTTTATTGTGAATCACAAGGTCAAAACCTAATTAATCGTCAAAGTTATAATTATTCAAGTAAAACCAACGAAATTCAAACTATTAAAGAAACATACTCATTGTTTTCTTTGCTCGCAGAAAGTGCCGTACCCGAAATCCGTTTTCTACATCGTGGTCACAGAGGCGTGCGAGCGCTTCTCCTACTTCGGCATGAAAGGTAATGCATTTCTTGTGCGGAGACCGAATTTTTAAAAAGTTTATTCGTTGGTGCGGTACATCTAAAACGGTAAGTTTATTTAAGCTGATATGGCTTTTTCGAGCTACAGTACGTTGCGTAGTCTAAAATTTGCGCGACATTCTGTACACAGATACGGTGCCGTAAATTATTTGAAATCCAGTCCATTTTACTTGTGGGCACAACAATGCACAATAACGATGCTACAGAACTATAACGATGTTAGTGCTACCGCAAACACTTGCACTACAACAATGATAGAACTACAACGATGATAACTCTACCACAAACACTTGCACAATAATGATGATAGAACTTTAACGATGTTAGCACTATAACGAACGATCGCACCACAACGATGCTAACTCTACCACAAACACTTGCACCACAACGATGATAGAACTATAACGACGACAGCACTACCACAAACACTTGCACCAAAACGATGATAGAACTATAATTATGACAGCACTACCACGAACACTTGCACCACAACGATGATAGAACTATAATTATGACAGCGATCCTGACGATGTTGCAGCGATCCTGACGATCTACCTACACTCGCGGCTGCAGTACTCGGAGGACGACAGCACCGTCATCTACCACGCCTGGTCCATGCTCTGCTACTTCACACCCATACTCGGCTCCCTCATTGCTGACCTCGCGCTCGGCAGATACAGGTGCTGTGTGGTGCGGGTGTGTTGTGTTGTGTAGTGAGGGTGTGTTGTGTAGTGAGGGTATGCTGTGTTGTGTAGTGAGGGTATGCTGTGTTGTGTAGTGAGGGTATGCTGTGTTGTGTAGTGAGGGGTGTTGTGTTGTGTAGAGGTGTTGTGTTGTGTAGTGAGGGTGTGTAGAGAAGTTAGGTTGTGTTGTGGTGGTGGTGATGCTGGGGGGAGGAGATGTTGGGGGAGATGGCGGTACGTTGTGTTGCTCAGAGGCAGGTGTTGTTGTTGTGATGTAGTTGTTGTTGTTTTTGTTGTTTTTGCTGTTGTTGTTGATGTTGTTGTTTTGTTGTTGTTTTTGTTGTTTTTGCTGTTGTTGTTGATGTTGTTGTTTTGTTGTTGTTGTAATGTGGTTGTTGTTGTTGTTTTTGTTTTGTGTTGTTATTGTTGTTGTTGGAATGTTGTTGTGCAGTGTTGTGCGGTTGTATCGAGTGATGCAGATTTATGTTGTTTCGAAATGTTGCTGTTGTGCTTGAGGAGTGCTGTGTAGTGGTACTTGTGTAGTGGTAGTGGAGTGCTGTGTAGTGGTACTTGTGTAGTGGTAGTGGAGTGCTGTGTAGTGGTACTTGTGTAGTGGTAGTGGAGTGCTGTGTGTTGTTGATGCAGTGCTGTTGTTGAGTTACAGGATCGTGTTGTGCAGTGGTGGTGTGCTGGCCGTGAAATAGGTGTGTATTGTGCAGTAGGAGTGGTGCGCACAGTCAAGGCAATATATAAGGCACAATACCGCAATATATAAAGCACAATGTGTTGTGTTGAGGGTGTGTGAGCTGCGTTGTGTTGAGGGGGTCTAACTTACTCGGCTCTGTTGCTACCATTTTTCTTCCCTTGAAATAAAAGTAACATCGTTGCTCACAAGTTTGTTCTAAAATTTAGTACTCCAAGTAGGTTGCAATTTTCAGTTCCTTACGTTCCGAAGGTAAAACTTCCCAATGAAAAATGAATTTTTCACTTAAGAAATTGAATTCAAAATGAACTAAGTCGTAGTGCTGAAGTGAAGGCAACAGAAGGCCGGAGGCAACAGTGTGGTTTTTACCTTGACTGTGCGGTATCTGCACCGTTAGTGCTTTATTTCTCTAGAAAGCTCATGCAGTATATTCGTTTTGTCACATATGATCCCATAAAGTATAATTGAAACCCTCATGTTTAAAAGCACCTCATTGAGTAAGTTTTTGTACGAAGCATCCATGCGATTCATCGCCTTTCTAGATATGGAAGAAACTTGTTTTCTTAGACTAACTGATGCATCCACGGTATTTATAATTTTCTCTTTAAATTAGGAAAAATTATCATTTTGCAACCCCAGGACCATCCTGTACCTGTACCCCCAGGACCATCTTGTACCTGTACCTGTACCCCCAGGACCATCTTGTACCTGTACCTGTACCCACAGGACCATCCTGTACCTGTACCCCCAGGACCATCTTGTACCTGTACCTGTACCCCCAGGACCATCCTGTACTTGTACCTGTACCCCCAGGACCATCCTGTACCTGTAACTGTACCTGTACCCCCAGGACCATCCTGTACCTGTCCGCGGTGTACCTGCTGGGTAACCTGACGCTGTCGCTCTCCGCCGCGCCTCCCGTAGCGCCCACCCTCGCACGGCAAACGTAGGGCGTCCCCATCCTGCTGGTGGTGGTCTGCTATCTCTTTGCATTAGGAAATATATTCATTACTTACTGAAGGAGGTCTTTTTCTTCTGTATTCGGCTTCTGCGTTAGGAAGTATATTTATTACTTGATGAAGGAGGTCTCTTTCTTCTGCATTCGGCTATGCATTCATTATCTGATAAATGAGTTTTTTTTTCTTTTACTTTAGTGAGTATATTTATTGCTTGTTAAATGTGGTCTTTTTTTCAGTACGGAGTATATTTATAACTTGCTGAAGAAGTTATTGTTTCTTCAACATTAAAGAGCGTATTTATTCCTAGCTAATAGACGTCTTTTTCTTTCACGTTACGGAGAATATTTATTACTTGCTAAAGCAAGTCTTCTGTGTCTGCATTACAGGGAATATATTCTTACTTGTAAAATGAACACTTGATTTTAATCCGTAACGCTGTATAAACTAATTTATAACTAATATGGTGACATGATTTTAAAATGTCATGTTAGTATGGAAATGATTCGTGAACTTGAACTTCGTGGAGATAGCGGTGAGCATTCATGTTGATTTCTTGTGAACATCTAGATTTTCTTGCAGTTATTTGGAATTTTACACCCTCTGTGTTTTTGCCGTTCTTAGGTCAAAATAGCATGTCTCTTTCTCGTTTTTTACGCTGCTTTTACGCGTGCATTTTTTGTGCATCATTTACATTTTTCTCGTATGGAGAGTCCCAACACATTTGTGAATTGCATGATTCTTCACTTCTCTAGTTCTTTCATAAATTCACGTTAAAAAAATTCTTGATTTCATTTGCATCATTTTACCTATTTATCCATCTACGCATTTTTTGGGGGCAAATATGAGTTAGAATTCCCTACAACGATATTTTTCCACGGTTCAGCTTATTACCGCGTCCTGTGCTCCACTAGTCAATGCGATATTTTCCATCACTTAGCCTCAGTTTTCATTTATTTTTATTTGGTTTTCCCTAATTTTCATCATATTTTCCAATTTGTGATAAACTCACGCCATTCGTGTTGAATTCCCTCTTCAACTTGCATTTACCTATTTCAAATTGCTATTTCAATTGCATGAATTCCTATTTCAAATTGCATTTACGGAGGGCAATTTCATTACATTAACCCCCTCTACATTCCCCAAATGACGATCAACTCACGCTATTCGTATCCAAATCCTTCAGTTTGCATTTGTTTGTGGTAATTCTACTGTATTAACTCGCTCTATATTCTCCAATTTGTGATCAACTCGAGTTATTCTTGTCTGAATGGTTCAATGGCATTAGCCCCAACGTGTAACTTTGAAACTTGCCCGGAAAAAATCCCATATGACGAAGTCACACCAACTAAATCTACACGTAGCATGGATGTCCACCATTACTTTTTACTATAACGAAGTCACACCAACTAAATCAACACGTAGCATGGATGTCCACCATTACTTTTTACTATAACGAAGTCACACCAACTAAATCAACACGTAGCATGGATGTCCACCATTACTTTTTACTATAACGAAGTCACACCAACTAAATCAACATGTAGCATGGATGTCCACCATTACTTTTTACTATAACGAAGTCACACCAACTAAATCAACACGTAGCATGGATGTCCACCATTACTTTTTACTATAATAAAGTCACACCAACTAAATCAACACGTAGCATGGGTGTTCCCCATAACTCTTCACTACAACGAAGTCACACCAACTAAATCAACACGTAGCATGGATGTTCACCATTACTTTTCACTCCCGTTATTCGTCTGGGTAATTGGACCGTTCCCTCCACCAGAGGCACGGCGATGTTCGGTTTGACGCTCATCGCCATCGGTACTGGCGGCATCAAGCCTTGCGTGTCCGCATTCGGTGGGGACCAGTTTGTGCTACCTCAGCAGGCCAGGGAGCTCGGCACCTTCTTCTCCATCTTCTACTTCAGGTTTGTTAGTCATCAGGTCGGTGATGGTTCCCGTGTGAAGAGTTTTTAATCTTTCCCATGTCAGGTTTGCTAGCTACTGATGGTTCCCGTTTTCAAGTTCGTGCATCTTTTCTATGCCAGGTTTGTTGGCTACTGATGGTTCCTGTTTTACAAGTTTGTGCGTCTTTTCTATGTCAGGTTTGTTAGCTACTGATGGTTCCCGTTTTACAAGTTTGGGCATTTTTTCTATGTCAGGTTCGTTAGCCATTAATGTGATAATGGTTCACGTTTTGCAATTTTGTTAATCTTTTCTGTCAGCTTTGTTAGCCATGAGTTCGGTGATTGTTCCCGTACTACCAGTTGTTTAGTCTTTTCTACGTCAGGTTAGTCATCAATTTGGTGATGGTTCCCGTATTGCAAGAATCTTTTATACGCCAGGTTTGCTAGCCAGCAGTGCACTAATGGTTCCCGTATTTAAAGTTTGTTTATCTTGACTATTTTAAGTCTTTTAGCCTTTTCTGTTTTAGGTTTGTTAACCATCGGCGTAATGATGATTTCAATACCTCAAGTTTGTTAGTCTTTTATATATCAATTTTGTTAGCCATCGGTAAAATGATTCCAACATTTGAAGTTTGTTAATCAAATTGATTTCGAAGTTGTTAGCCATCAGTGTAGTAATGATTATCGTGTTCCAAGTTTGTAAATCTTTTAATTTGAGTTTTCTTAACCAGCCTTGAAATGATCTCAACATCAAATGCTTATTTAAATTAATTTTTATTATGATTTACTATTCGTTGAGATTGTTTCCCCACAATCTATGTTTTATTGTTGATCACGACTTCGGTGTTTTGTAAAAACGGAAGAGGCTTGCATACCATGAACCTTGATGAAGCGAAAGCTGTTCTTCCTGCTCAGCTGTCTTTGGACAGAAAAGTAATTTTTTACCTGCAATTCAAATTAGAAAAAGGCTTAATACATTATAAAATTGGGAATAATGAGAAGAAACTTCACGTTATGAGCTAAAGTAAAGTTTATAATTGAAAACTATACGATTAAAACTATACGATTAAAACTATACGATTAAAACTATACGATTAAAACTATACGATTAAAACTATACGATTAAAACTATACGATTAAAACTATACGATTAAAACTTTACGACACGAAATTTCCGCCTCTGGAAAGGCTCTCGATAATGTCAGCGCAGCACACATGTTGAATTAGAATACTTGATTCAAGTCTTTATCAGCAGGTGTGTGCGGGGGAGGGGGGNGGGGGGGGGGGGGGGGGGGGGGAGGAAACGTTTGGCCTTGATAACTCAAGATTATCTCGGTCATCTGCTACAAGCTGGCTACTGTTAAAAATTGAATTTTATATTTGCGCTTCCATGAATAGACGATAATTTCTGGTTCATTTCAAGGTAATTGTCATAGGAAAATTTTAAAAATAGTTGAATGAAATGGTTCAAGTCTCAGTTCATATTCAGTCATTATCCGCAAAAACAGAGGAAAAAATGATTGCGTTTGTGAGAGCTGTTATATACCTTGCAGTGACACTGCATAGCGGTCAAGATATTCGTATTCTTGAAAAAAAGTTACTCTTAACTCTCCATTACCCATAAGTAATATTGTTAAGGATCGTGCAGTGCATTTTGTCAGGTCCTTTCTTCATCGCCGGTGATTAGGCTCAACTTCCTTCAAACGCAATGCAGAACGCCGATTAAAAAACTTGTGTTTCAGTCGCATGTCAGCTCTTTCAATGCTTTCATTTCCACGACGTGAATATCATACGTTACAATCTAACGTTGCATATCCGTCCGTTCATTACCTCTATATAATTTTCATGACAACATCATTATACGTCTCAATCTCGAATTACATCTCCGTCCTTTCATTATCTGCAAATCCTTTCCGTAACAACACCATAATACATTACAATCTCCCGTTGCATCTCTGCTCATTCATTATTTGCATCATTTCCATGGCAACACCATCACAATCTTGCATTGCATGTCAGCTCATTCATTATCTGCATCATTTCCATGGCAAAACCATCATACGTTACAATCTTCCATTGTAAATTTGCTCATTCACTCATTACCATCAAACGTAACAATCTCCTATTGCACATCCGTCCATTCTTTATCTGATTATTTCCATGCCATCATAAGAAGTAACTTCTCTCCTGCCAGCATCAACCTCGGCTCCCTGCTGTCGACCATAGTGTCCCCGCTACTGAGGGAACACACGACCTGCTTCAACGACAGCTGCTACTTCGCTGCCTTCGGTTTCCCTGCCATGCTTATGGGCGTAGCTTTGTGTGAGTGTCTACGTAACCTAATGTTTGTGTGCAAAACTAATGAAACATAGTGAGGGTCTTACTAACATCATGTTTATTTACCCAATTTCCTGTTTTTTTATTCGCTTAATTTCTGTGTAATATCTTGTTCATCAACTCAACTAATGTCTTAGTGATGTCCTGTCTATTTAATGTCTTTGCTACGTCCTGTTAACTGACTTAACTAATGTCTTTGTGACATCCTGTCTACTCACCCAGCTAATGTCTTAGTAACTTCCTGATTATTGTGTTTGCGCTTTGCTAATTGATTTTGTATCATGTCTACTTCGTTAAAAAAATAATTGAGTTTGATTTTACAGTGCTTGTGCCTCATTGACTGAATTTTTATATTACCTCCATGGAATATTTGAGTTTGGGGATACAGTTTTTTTGCGTCTCACCAATTGACTTTGTCTGGTTTCTCTCTCACTTCATCAAAATAATGGAGTTAGTTGTTTCAGTTTTTGTGCCTTAATTACTGAATTTGTATCATGTCTTGTCTATTCAATGATTGAACTTGATACTGAATTTGTTTTATGCCAAGTCCACCCAATGATTGAGTTTGATGCCGCATTTGTATCATGCCTAGTCCATGATATAATTAAGTTTCCTGTTCCAGTGGTGTTCGCTGCGGGATCTCCGCTCTACAAAAAACTTCCAGCGTCTGGCACCATCCTCACCACCACCGCCTCCTGCATTTGGGTGGGTGTTTGTGTGCATGTGTGTGTAGGGGTGTGGTGTGTCACTATGTAGTTCAGTAATCTTAGGCTTTGATGTCCAAAAGTTTTCTGAATATTTTTCATTTCATGCATTTGGGTGTTGGTGTGTGACTATGTAGTTCAATAATCTTTGGTCTTGGTATCTAAAAGTTTTTCAAATGTTCTTCATTTCACGTCAAGTGGTTGTGTCTAACAAGCTTGAAATATATTCCTGTATTACACCATTTTGTCCGGGATGTTTCCGTCAAAGCAGTGTGAATTATATCATTATTTAACATAATTTCGTCACGTGTGTTTGCTCGTGCAACAGCAGAATCAGTTGCATGAGAGCGCTGTATATTGCACCTTAGCAAAGCTCACCCATGTTGCAGCTAGGCGTGACGGGCAAAGTGAAGTCCATCTCAGATACACTATGCCCAACGGGGTATTGTATATTGCCCCTTAGCAAAGCTCACCCATGTTGCAGCTAGGCGTGACGGGCAAAGTGAAGTCCATCTCAGATACAATATGCCCAACGGGGTATTGTATATTGCCCCTTAGCAAAGCTCACCCATGTTGCAGCTAGGCGTGACGGGCAAGGTGAAGTCCATCTCAGATACAATATGCACAGCGGGGTACTGTATATTGCCCCTTAGCAAAGCTCACCCATGTTGCAGCTAGGCGTGACGGGCAAGGTGAGGTCTATCTCAGGTGCAATATGCATGGGGGCACTGCCCTCATATCCATATTGCACCTAAGCAAAGCTCACCCACGTTGCAGCTAGGCGTGACGGGCAAGGTGAAGTCCATCTCAGGTCACATCCCCACTCGGCCACACTGGCTGGACCACGCTCGGGCAAAGCACGGGGACGCCATCGTGGAAGATGTGCGGGCCTTCACCTCCATCCTGGTGCTCTACCTGCCCCTGCCGCTCTTCTGGGCGCTCTTTGACCAGCAGGTGTGTACTGCATTGAAGGATGCTTTATTCTAATCTATCCTGCCTGAACTTATCTTCTTTTACATTGGTTTTTAAAATGCCTTGTAACTAACACCAGGATGCTATGACGGTTACTCCCGGTCAAGCCGGTACCCATTTCCGATACATGGGTAGAGCGGGGAATTGTGCTTGAGTTTTCTCTTTCCCAAACAGGGAGAAATCACTGGGCAGCGCCAGGATTCGAACTGCCCACACCGTCTCGGATGGGCGCAATATTAATCAGCGACCATGATCATAAAAACTAATTATAGAGGGCATTAAGTAATTGTTGTGGTGCTGTTAAAGTCTCGTTTTTAATAGTCTACCTTAAAATGAGAATTTTGGAAGAGGGTTTTTTCTGAGTAATGTGCTTTAAGTGCAGTGAATAGGTTATGGAAAATACTTTTTATTTAAATGTTGTGTTTTTGGTCTTCAGATTCGAATATCTGAACTCAAAATGTTCATTTCATATGAATTCTTCAGTCTTAATTTCATTTTTGAATTTGATTCTCGTGTTAAATAACTAAACAAAAATTATATAAATGTTAGAGTTACCTTCTCAGACTCGGGGGTCTTGACTCAAAATGTGCACATCATTTAAATTTTTCGAACTCTTCAGTTTTAATTGCATCTTAAATTCGATTCATGCCTTAAAAAAAAAATTGTGAGTTAGATTCTCAGACTCGAGAGTCTAAACTGAAAATGTTCACGTCATTTCAATTCTTCGAATTCTTCACTTTTAATTTCAATTTAAATTCGATTCTCTGCATTATGTGCAGCGCTAGAGATGGGTGTTGGGCGCTCAGATTCGAAGGTCTAAACTGAAAATGTTAAAGCCGTTTAAATTTTTCCAGTTTTTCAGTATTCATTTCATTATAAATTGGGTTCTTTACATTTGGTGCAGGGCTCGAGGTGGGTGTTCCAAGCGGCGAAGATGGACGGCCAGATGGGCTCTATCGAAATTCAGCCAGATCAGATGCAGGTATATGTTGCCTGATTTTAAAACAATACAGTTTTGTTTTGCTTCTTTGATCAACCTTGTTTTTTTCCTCTCATGATATATTTTAATACATACACTTCATTGTACTTTGATATTTGATACATTTGATATTTGGTTTCAGACATAATGATTTGTTTTTTGAACTGACGATGGAGTGGGACTCCGAAACGCAGTCTCAAAGATGGGTAATTTCCTCGGAATGTTCTTCACTTCTATGCTTCACTTCACTAAGCCGGAAGCATATATTCCTCTGTCGATTTACCAAACCTGCCACATTTTTTTGCGCAAAATGTTCAATGTTTGACCTTATTTTCCTATAGAATTTGAGTGTTTACCTCCTCTGTTGAGCTACCAGATGCTGTGCGCTCAAATTTCATTTGGAAAAATCTCAAAACTTGAAAAAAAATTCCGCATGAGAGCAGCACATGGCGTAGCCAAATTAGCAGAATAACTCAGGCCGCCGGCTGTACAGTGACAATGACGTGAATCATTCTAGAATGCAACCTTTGTTCAGGTGCACATTATTTTCAAAGATAGCGAGGAGGCCGGGCACTCAATTAACACGTTCATCTCGTATCCGAGGCTGTTAACGTTTGGTTTGGTTAGGTTATACGTGACAGAACAGGGAAATCGACTTTACTACTCGAATACATTTTTATCCTTCTCAAGAAATATGAAAATACTACTTGCACGATAACATTTCACCTCGCATGAGAGCAGTTATTCATTAAAAAGAGGGCGAAACAGATGAAATGGCATTCATTTATATCAGAGGGTAAATTAAAAATTTACCGATTGGGACACATTTGGCCCAATACGCGAAGAACGTGTTAGGGATGTTATATTAATACATTTAGAATGACTGTTGGACCAAAATGTGTCTTTATCTTTATGTTCCCATATTATTTAAGTCGCATTTACTCAATACTACCCGCTATGAGCACTTAATAGCATTTTTTTAACGATACGCAGTGATGTAGCAGAGTTTTCTTATAAGAACTCACTCTGCCAGCCGTACCGCTACGATGTCGTAATTGGTTTGAGAATTCAGCAGCAGGTGGTCACCGACGGGGTAATTGTTTTAAAAACATGTGTGCAGGTGATCAACGACGTCGTAATTGGTTTAAGGTAATCAACGACGTCGTAATCGGTTTAAAAATTCGACTACAGGTGATCAACGACGTCGTGATTGGTTTAAGGTAATCAACGACGTCGTATGTAATTGGCTTGAGGTGATCAACGATGTCGTTAACGGTTTGAAACTTCATCCACAGGTGAACACCGACTTGGTTATTGTTACAAACACATGTGTGCAGGTGACCAACGACGTGGTAATTGCTTTATAACCATGTGTGCAGGTGATCAACCCGCTGCTGATACTGCTGCTGGTGCCGCTCATGGAGACGTGGGGCTACGAGCTGCTGGCCAGGATCGGCTGGCTCAGAAAGCCCCTGCAGCGCGTCACGACGGGCGGCGTGCTGGCGGCCGCTGCTTTCGCCGCCGCTGCTTTTCTGCAGATGCAAATCGAGGTAGCGAATCGAAGCGTCTTATTTTGATCACTGAAGAGGTGCTTTCATTGCTGAATTGATGATTTTTTTTGGCTGAATTATTGCTCCCAATGTGTCTCAATCATAGAATCTGTAGTTCAACTTTAAAATAATCTTGTCCCACAGTCCAACACGAACTCTCTTTTCGTTGATCATTTATTATTCAACGCACATTTTGCATTTGTCAATCTAAATTCTCATTCCTCATACTCCAGGAGTCGGTGTTCCTAAAAGTTCTCAGTCCTCATGTTCCACCAGCCGGTGTTCTTAGAAAAGTCACGAATCAAGTTTTTCTGTCGCAGTTCAACGAGAAAAATGGCCTGGAGAAACTCAGCATGTTGTGGCAGGTGCCTCAGTACTTCCTCATCACTCTGGGGGAGGTGTTCTTCTCTGTGTCGGGGCTCCAATTTTCCTTCACTGAGGTGAGACTACTTCAAATCTTGGGGTCTCTCAGTATTTTCTCATCACTCTCCAATTTGAGCATTTTTAACTCAATCAATTTCAATTCAATTCGATTTCAACTCAGTCAATTTTACTATTCAATTTGAACATTTTCAAATGCAAAGCGGAATTAGTTGAGATGACTAGCTGTAGAACACAATAAGACATTTAGTCGTTCTGTCTCTTGCTCAATCTATGTTCAGGAACATCGTTGTGGGGCACTAAATGTCCTTACGCAATCGATGTACTGCTGGAGTTTACATAACAAGTTCCCCAAATTATTCTCCGGAAATAATGCACCGGTGAAATTAGTGCTTTGAAATACGTTCGATCCACGAGTGATACGTCATCATATGCGTATCTTAACTAACATGGATAAAAATCAGCACCAGTTAATCATAATTTAAGCCAAGCATCGTATCATTTAAATAACTGGAACTAATTTAGCCAGTTTAAGTTGAGGTTCGCATAAAACGATGTCATGTACCTCGAGGACTGAGTGCTACAATAACAGTTTTGTGTTTGAATACTTTGATCCATTTAAGCGGGTGTGGCATAGTCGCTCGTCACTTTAGTTTGTAAGAATTGTAAGCCAAGCCAGAGATATTGCTGCAATATTAAAGAAAAAACTTTGTTTCGTGAGTTGGGCCCAAACGTCATTACATTTTCAGCTTTTAACTTCATGATGAAATATGATCCAAAAATGTCGTTATATTATCAGACGTAAATTCGTGATGTAAAATGATCAAAAAAGTCGTAATATTATCAGCAGTGAATTTGTGATATGTAAGATCAAAAGTTATCGTAACATGACGGCCGAAGTCTCGTACATTAAATGGAGCTAGAAAAATAAGACGTCACAACGTTATCAGCCCTAAATTTGCGCTGTCAGATGATCCAAAATTATCGCCACGTGATCGGCCGAAGTCTCGAATAGTAAATCGAGCTAGAAATAAAAGTCGTCGCATCATCATCATTCCTTAACATCGTGCTGTAAGATGAGCCCAAAATATCGTAACATGATAGGCCGAAGTCTCGTATAGTAAATCGAGCTAGAAATATAAGTCGTCGCATCATCATCATTCCTTAACATCGTGCTGTAAGATGAGCCCAAAATATCGTAACATGATAGGCCGAAGTCTCGTATAGTAAATCGAGTTAGAAATATAAGTCGTCGCATCATCATCATTCCTTAACATCGCGCTGTAAGATGAGCCCAAAATATCGTCACGTGTTAGGCATCAGTCTCGTACAGTAAATCGAGCTGGAAGTACAGCACCACTTGTTGCTCAGGCCCCGGCGAGCATGAAAAGCGTGATCCAGGCAGCCTGGCTGCTCACCACCGCCGTGGGGGACCTCATGGTCGTCGTCGTCGCCCACTCCGCCAAGCTCAAGTCACAGGTGGGGGAGATGGGATGAGGGGGGTGTTGAATGTATGGGGGTGTTGGAGGCAAGGGGATGGTAGATGAGGGGAGAGGGGAGTTGTGGAGGAAAAACGAGAGGAACGCTTGTCGATGGGTATGATGGAGTGCCGTTTGTCAGATAGCGTGGAGTGCCATTAGTCAAAGGATGTCAAGTGATGTTTGTCAGAGGGTGTCGATTGTCATTCATCGAAGGGTGTAGAGTGCCGTTAATTAGAGGATCAACGTACCGTTTGTCAATGGATTACAGTGTTCGTTTCCAGGGGAATGAAGTGCCGTTTATCTGAGGGCACAATTCAATTCCATTTCGCATTCATTTTTCCACCACAGACGTACGAGTTCGCGCTGTTCGCGTGCCTGATGTTGCTGGACATGATCATCTTCGGCGTGCTGGCCTACTTCTACCGCCCCTACCGGCCCGTCGCAGCCACCGCCTCCAGTAGCGCGCCCTCCGACACTGATGACGAGACCCTCGCCCTTCACGGGCCCCAGCTCACGGTAGGGGCGGGGTTACGGGTAGTGGCGGGGTTAGGGGTGATGGTAGAGGTAGGGTTAAGAGTGATGGTAGTGACGGGGTCAGGGGGGATGGTAGATGGGGGTTAGCGGTGGTGGTAGTGGCGGGGGTTGGGATTGACGGTAGTGGCGGGGGATTGGGATTGACGGTAGTGGGGTGGGTTGAGGTTGCGATTGGCGGTAGTGGCGGGGGTTGGGGTTGGGATTGATGGCAGAGGTGGGGTTAGGGCTAATGTTGGACTCAACAGATGTTTGGGGTTAAGGCTGGTATGGGAGGCATGTATGTTTTAGAATTTGATTGATTCCGTCTTTTTTATCTAATTTGCTAAATTTTATTGACACTGCTTTATCTTTCTTATCATTAATTTTTCTATAAATTTTTTGGAGGCGTGAAGGTGTTGGGGTTAGGGTTGGTGGTGGATGCATTTGGGTGTTGAAGACATGGGGGTGTTGGAAGCAGAAGAGGTGTTAGGTTGGGGGGATGTAGGGGGCCAGAGAAGGGGACTGACCTGCATCCAAATGAAGTAGAAAATTACTTCTGAGTTATGAAATAAAGATTGCTATACCTATAAATAAATCTAGCAGAAAAACTGGAAAAGAGTTACTATAGTTTTAGTTGAGAAGAAATTATGATAGTTTGATGTGTGAGCTGAACACAACATGAGTTGCGGTTCATCATCAACGCTTTATTATGTTGAAAATAGTTTTGCTTTAGAATCATTATGCTTTAAAGCATCAGCACACCGCCAGCGTAGCAGAATTGTTTTAATGGAGCGTTAGTGCCCATGGCATTGAACTTGGCCCGTTATGACGCCTAGCCTTGGCTGAGTTGTTCGCTTGAACGCAAAAAAATGATGAACAGATTCATTGTCATTTTTAGGTACGTTCCAAAATTAGAAGTAAAGTCTGAAAACAAAAAATTGAATATTGGACAATTTTTGGAGACTCGAAAATGTGGTTGATGGGATTTAAAGTTTATGTACTTGTGAAATTTTCTCAAATCAGTTTTCACAAATGCCACTAAACGGAAAAATTGATGAGCCGCAAATTCAATGCGTCCATTGGAATTAGTGTAAAAGTTTAACTTATGAGTATTAAATTAATGGTGATTATTACCTTCGGAATAGCAATCGAAAAAATGATCAATGCAATGATCATCGTTAAATCAACTCTGATTATTCTGATTGTTTTTCTTCTCCATAATCGCCCCTCAGGGGGATACAACTATTGCACCAATGGGAATTAGCACTTTCAGGGGGAATAATGTGAAGTGCCGAATTCAAGGTTAACTGGGCCTTCCTTCTGTTAAAATTGAATAGGTATTTTGGTTTTCAAAAACCATTTTTGTCCTGCTCATTGCTGTCCTGTTTTTAACACCTGCTACTCTCTTCTTCAACTTTAATCTTGTTTCACAAACTCATTTCCTAACTTGTTGTTTTTATGTGCAGGGGATCTTGTTTGGGATACATCTGCGTAGATATTTAGTTCTTTTAACTCCTTACCAAATGGTGCCTCCCTCCTTACTTTCTTTAGGCCACCTTTGTGGAAGTTAAACTCACTAGCTTTTCAAATCTCCATTAAACTCGTTTTATTTTCCACCAGTTGCCCTACCAGCCCGCCGACAAAGACATGCGGCCGCTCCCGGACGACGATCCAGCGAGTTACGACATCGATGATCCAGACGAAGAGACGAGCGTTTACGACTCTGCAAATTCTGCCCGCAGACCACACGGGTCCAGCAGCTCTGCAGCTCCTGACAGACGACATTATGCGTCTATTGACGGCACGTAATGACGCCTTATTTAGCTTTTAGTGTCGCTTCTGTGAATGAGTTCTTTGGTAGAAAATGTAGGAATTTTTACCCTGGTCGGAAATCTGGAGCTTTTGTAGAGTTGATGTGCTATGTAGGCTTTGGTTTCGCTTCCGTGAATGAGTTCTTAAGTAGAAAATATAGGAGTTTTTATCATGGTCGGAAATCTAGAGCTTTCGTGTTGTTGAGGTGGTGTTGCGGCTGGCGTAGAAATACTGGAAATGTCACTTATGCATATCAAATGGATGGTTTAGATCACGCGGGGTTGTATTGAAGGGAAGTGCTATATTAGGGAAGTGACAGCATGCTTCTAATGTTATATGGTCCGTAAAAAGTCTTTTGGCTTAGTATAGAATGATAATTACAGATAAATACCATCGATTTTGTCTTGAAAAATGGAAGTGGGCTTGTTTAATTCTAAAGCATGGGGGAACGACAAATGGATTCATGTTTCTTTTGTCGATGACACTAGCGCGAAGAGGATGAGGAAGTTTTTAAAACCAAGTTAATTTCTGCTTTTTATTTCAGTGCATGTTGACAAAAGCGGTTACCCATAACTCGTATTTCGCAGATGATTTTTCTTTCGGCTTTTTTTGAAATTTAGTCCGCTTTGGAAAACCCGTGCACACGTCTTGGTGGCAAATTAACTGACTAGTTCTTACTCTTTCGTCGTGATATTGAAGTCAAAAATAGATTATACCCAATAATTCTCTGCCATAAGTGCACTAACTCTTCAAGCACGATAAAAGTTGAGCTCCAGTATAGAGTAAAACTTCAAATTCCTGTACAATTCAAACTTGCCTTTATAATCTAACTGGCCTCTTCACGATCATGTAATAGCATTTCGGGTTGCATTTTATTTAATTAAGTTTGTTTCAAGTTAACGCTTATTGTCCAGCAGAAAGTGATGCAGATGAGATTTAACATTAATTTAAGCCGTCCTAAAGAAAGTAATGCAAGCCCGTGGCATAGAAAGACTTGTACTTGTGTTCAGCTACACCCTTTGCTGTACGCAACGGGAATGAAATTTTTTACTGCTACTCCTGACAAAAATTGAGGTCTGGGGGTAAAGTTTATTTCAGATTATATATATCACTCCTGACAAACGTTAATAAGGTCCAAGGATGAAGTATATTTCAGCATTTGTAATAGAATATTGTTTAGGATCTACGTATCACACATGACAAGCAGTATTCTGGGTCTAGGAACGGAATATTGTTTAGGATCTACGTATCATTACTGACTAGCAGTATTCTGGGTCTAGGAACGGAATATTGTTAAGGATCTACGTATCATTACTGACTAGCAGTATTCTGGAGCTTGAGAGATCTACATATACCTGACAAACAGTCTTGTGGATCTAGAATAGATTACAGTTAGGCTTGACGTAACATTCCTGAAGAGAATTTCTATAGGTTCAGGGTTCAGAGTATGATCAAAGTTCAGAGTATGGTCAGGGGTGCACGTATCTTGTTAATCAAACAATATTGTTCCTTCATCGGATAAGTCCTATTTACGTTTTATTTATATACCTGTCGGCTCTTGCATTGAGCTTTATACGTAATTAGAAAAATAGAGAGAGACGTAGGAAGAAAAAGTTAGTTTTCCACATAAATGTATGCCTACTATCAATTAGATCGTGCGTTTTGTGTGCGTAAACACTTCAAGTTCGGGCCCACAAGTAGTTATATTCAAATGTGTCCATTATTCTAGACTTGAGAAACTATCTAATGCTGTATTGCTTGTGGCTAATAAATTGTTTAAATTGTTTAAAAACATGTATTGAATACGTATGTTTTGGAGTTTTAGTGATGCAATACTTTACACATGGTAAGAGTGTGTGCTCAAGTCGTGTAGTATGCCACATGCTTCCAAAACTTTCCCCTTCTCAGCAATGAACACGCACCTGTTACTCAAGTCAAGATGCGATGTATTCCAAAAGTGTCTGCCCTTGTCAGCAAGCTCTCATACTAGGGAGTTGGCTTTCGTCGGACACTCTTGTAGTTACCTACTGCAAAATAGGAAGTTGGTTTTCCTCAGACTCTTCTGTAGCTAACTACTGCAAAATTGGAAAATTGGTAGTTGGCCTTCTTCAGACACTCCTGTAGCTACCTACTGCAAAATTGGAAAATTGGCAGTTGACCTTCTTCAGACACTGCTGTAGCTACCAACTGAAAAATAGGCAGTAGGCTTTCATCAGACACTTCCGTAGCTCGATCGGTCTAAGGAATCCTCGATCGGTCTTCGGAGTCTTCGTCGTTTCAATTTTACTTGACTGCAAACATTTTCGCGGTGCCGGCGTATCGCGCAACCGAGTTTCCTCAACAACTCTTGTTGATACTTTTCTCTCATCCTCCTCATTGAATTTAGCTGATGCTGTCTTTTCCCTCTAATTATTGGATTTTATTGATACTGTTGTTTCTAATTATGATTTTTTTATATGTTTCTGTTTTTGTAATTATCAAATTTTATTGATACATTCCTATCTTTTTAATCATTAAATTTTGTTGACACTTTCTTTCATTTCAAATGATTATATATTGCATATTTTCCTATCTTCCTAATTATTGACTTTTTCACGTGTTCAGGGTGCGGCCTCTGACGTTGAGGCAGCTACGATGGTATTACTCTTTTAGATAAATACGCAGGCTGTTATTTCTTAAGTCAATAAATGAAAAATAGAGCTTTTGGTGTTGTGAAAACGTGCATTCCAATGAGGATCTTCTTTTATGTTCTCCATCTCAAGTTTCACATCATATACGGAAGGTTTATCGTATGTATACAGGGTGTTTCAAAAATACACGGCATAATTTCAGGTATGTATTTCCCACATGTAGACAATCAAAATAGTTCATTACAACATATGTCCGGAAATGCTTCATTTCCGAGTTATGGCCTTCACAAC